>JAPYZE010004287.1:0-13353 GCA_030522805.1 Leptomastidea abnormis
TTTTTTTTGTTTTTTTTTTTTTTTTTTTTTTTTTTTTTTTTTTTTTTTTTTTTTTTTTTTTTTTTTTTTTTTGCAATAAACCTTTTTATATATTTATCAATGATAATATAAAAAATAATAAAACTTACCTGATAAAGATTAATGAAATACAACTAATAGTTTTATTTCCTCCTCACTTATTATCTGTATAATCTAAATTACTTTTTCATCACTCCCGATCAGCTGTGCGAATTTCAACCGCACTTCCTGATCGGAAGATGATGAAAAATAGTATACGCACCACCGGAACAAGTTAAGAAGGCTCAGATCACCAGGTTCCCGCCCTCCGCTTCGCCTCGGGCGTGAATATCCTGGTGATCTCGGCCTTCTTAATTCTTGTTCCCGCCTCGGGCGTGAATATCCTGGTGATCTCGGCCTTCTTAATTCTTGTTCCCTAGGTGCGTAATATACTATTAATAAATACATGAATTTTCACAGTAGATATTGAATATTCATAATAATTATATGCACAATAAAATTGTATAAAATAAGACAAATATGTGTACAATAAATTATACACAAAATTTTTTTTTGACAATATGTTAATAAATATTGTACACAAACGAATATAAAATACATATGTGTACAAAATGTTATACACAACTTGTGTATAATAACCATGTGCATAATTATGTAACATTTATGTTATTTTGTGTACGATAATAATTTGTGTGAGGAAAATTATTAAATTAATTTTTTATATTTTACACATTGTGCACGAAAATTCGTACACAAATATATTTTGTGACGAATTAAAATATTATTGAAATGTGTATAATAATATGTGTATAATGCAATTTAAAAATTATGTGTACGATGCAAATATACACAACTTCTATTTATATTATTTTGCACGTGTAAAATATTTTTATCTCTGTGGAAAATAATAATTTCATAATTTCATGTGTACGACTATAAATGTGTAAGTTCTTTATGTGCCGAATCTTACCCTCCTCTTCTTTATGTGCCGAATCTTACCCTCCTCCATTTGTACACGATAATATCACCTATCACTTTAATCAAAAGAATAATGTGCTTTATCAGCTGCAAAACTAAATATCTATAATTAACTAAGTAATACTTTATCTCTCGTATATCTGCATTTTAAATAGTCAGAAACATTTTCTCTTCAGAATTAAAAAAATAAGAATACTATTAATGTAAAAACGTGCGATGACAACGTATGGCGTTCAAGACAATACATTACTTCTCCAAAAAATTTTTATATACCATCTTAAATACCGCAAAATTCTTAAATAATTTGACAGATACTGAATCAAAAGATTTAAGCTTTTGGTTTTCCTTGGATTCTTTTTTTCGCTTACTACCGCTTTCTGGATTGATCTCAAGAAATAATCTGTAAAAAATAAAATTAATTGTTTATCTTACACAAATTATATCAAAGTTAATAATTGGTTTACCGTTGAAGGAACTCTAGAGTTTTATGAATTTCCGTAGGATAGCAAAATCCAAATACATAATAGCTGAGAAACAGTACAAGTATGCCCTCAAGAA
Organism: Leptomastidea abnormis; assembly: GCA_030522805.1. Taxonomy (NCBI): domain Eukaryota; kingdom Metazoa; phylum Arthropoda; class Insecta; order Hymenoptera; family Encyrtidae; genus Leptomastidea; species Leptomastidea abnormis. The sequence continues at coordinate 1,555 of JAPYZE010004287.1, forward strand.
CATCAGTGCAAGCAATACGGTTTTTTTGTATTACCACATTACAGTAAGCCTTTTGATCGTAGAAAAAATTTCCTGAAACAAGAAAACACCATAATTTTTTAGATTTGCTGATTAAGGATGTTTTATATTTTCCAACATGAAATTTATACATATATTTCTTTAATAAAATATTAAAATGACTAAGTTGTAAAGACGCAATATAAGACATACCTTTTATGATAAGGATAGGATATTCAGTAACAATTTCTTCAAGGTTTTCATCGGAATCACTCTAAAAAAAAGTTATAGTAACTTGGCGTGTTCAATTATATACTTTGATTTTGTTGAAAAAGGCCAGGACGAAAAAATTTGGCCTAAATCTCTTTTGACATCGTTTATTAGAGCCCTTACAGTAGGATGTGTCTCCATCATCAAAACTGAAACTTTTTCGTAATCAATTACTAAAATTGACATAACCTAAAAAAAAATAAAAAAAATAAATTAAAGCTTTTTTTTCTCTAAAAGATGCTTTTTGTCCGGAAAAAAATATTGATTTTTAACACGTCAAAATCGCAAAAAACCATTTTTCCGAAAACTAAAAATAAAAAAATACAATTGAAGATGACTAAAAAAAATTTTTATATATTTTTTCCCAGCATCCTCATAAAAAAATACATTAAATCCACTTTGTCCGAATATAATCTAAACATAGGAACATACTTTTTTTTTGGTTCCTAAAAAAAAAATTGCCACATCCGTACACGAAAAAGTGGATACACGAAAAAAAATTTTCAAAAAAATAATTTTTTTTAACTTCTTGCATCATAAAAAATATTTTGAACATAATTTATAAGAAAATTTTTTTGGCATGATTACATAGCTTTCTCTTTGAGGAAGCGAAAATTTTTTTCGCTTTATTTAATTATGTTTTATTGGAGATAAAATAAACGATAAACATAAACGATTCATTAATATAATTTTTAAGGATTGCTTATAAAATAAGACTAGCAACGATAAGAATGAATTAATCATTGGATTATCTATATTTTTGGAATATAGAAGACACAAATTTTATTTACTTTATTTTAATTACTATTAAAAAATAATGCTTTTGATTTTTTCACGAACAATTCTTTTAACTAATATAATGCACCAAAAACACATGATAAATAAACAAATAAAAAATTTTTTTTACAAAATTAATTGTTAAGCAAGAAATTGTTAATAACTACAATTGCTTATAACTTCGGTTGTAATTAATTGTTTTCAACCGGACAAAGCGTGTTCTCTTTGTATCAAGTACTGCTTTCTTTAACAAAAAAAAATATTTAATTATCAATAACAAATGACGGAGATATTCTATTTGTTCATAAGGTAAAAATTTAAAAACAAGTCAAAAAAGTGTTAAAATTGAAAAATCAATTTTTTTTGTGGGATATTGTGCTTTGGGTTAAAAAGTATGTGTAAAAAATTTTTAATATTATAGAAGCTTTTATTAAAACCCGGAAAAAATTTGAATTTTTTAATTTTTTGTTAATTGCAAAATTATGCGAAATGTATAAGGCGGATCCTTACAAAACTTAGAGCATATAATAAGTATAGTTAAGAGTTTTTGTTCCCTAATTTTCAAAGCTCTTGGTCAATATTAAAACTTTAAAATGAGCCCTTCAATTTTACGTACGTTTTTGAACGATTTATTTAATTTTACAATAACAATAATAACATTTTGCATTTCAAAATTATAAGATGTTATAGATAACACTGAAACAAACAAATTATTTTTTACCAAGTTATACTTTAGGAGGCTAACTTTTTGAGATATTGCAGAAAAAAGTAGAAAAAATACCCATTTTTTCGACAATTTTTCTGTAAATTGTTTATAGCAAATTTTCCGCAGGTTTTCAGCTGGTTGCAACCATTAATTATCTTTAGGGGTATCAATTGGGACCTGTTCCATTAAAAATTTCGGTTACTTCAAGCCATAACCAAATCTGCACTTTTTGATGCTTCACCGCCTGGACAATTTGATAATTTTAGATTTTTTAGTTAATAAGATCAATTAAGTCTTTTACATTCTTTCATTTTTCCGATTAAAAATTAATTAGAATTAATTGCCTTACCACGGTTATGGAGACTTTTTGCTCAATTTCGGAATTTTAGCTACTTATATCATATGCCTAATCTAGAATAGTTTGCAAGGCGCGTTTAAATAACCTTAAAATCATAAAAAATAAACCATGGACATCCTCATAAGAAGCTTTCAAAATGGCTGTTAAAGTGGAGGGCAGAATAGACGCAAAACTCCTGACCGATAAAAGACCGAAGATTTATAATCAGCAAGCAGGCTGGAACAGCTACAACAATGCAGCTGACGTAGGAATAATAAAAACACCCTACCCGTCCAGTCACACTATACAACAGCAGCAACAGCCGGGCTGAAGCTTGGACGCAGAATGCAGCTAATATAAATCTGGTAGTAAAGGAAATCCAAGATGGAGAATGGTCATGAATTTTAGAGAGTTGAACAAAATAACAATTGGAGATGCCTATCCGATACCCAACATCCAAGATCAGCTTAGTAAAGCGAGGTACTTTTCTGTGTTTGATCTGACCAGCGGTTTCCAGCAGATACCTCTGGGGATCAAAGAAAGATGGAAAACTACCTTCTTTACCCCCAACAGTAATTATTATTATAAAAGAATGCCTGAAGGCCTAAATCCTGCAGGAGTAACGTTCCAACGGCTGACGGATCAAATATTAAAATCAAATATTGCTTTTTGAAAACATTTTTCTGAGAGGCTAAGAGACGCGAACTTAGTCCTACAACCTGATAAGGTAGAATTTTTAAGAAAAGAAGTCGCATTCTTAGGCCATATTATCAGCGAAAAGAAAGTTGAACCAAATCCTGAAAAGATCAATGCTGTTCAAGAATTTCCGACCCCATATAATCTAAAAAAGGTCAGAAAATGTCTGGGTCTTGCAGGATACTATCAACGGTTTATTCAAGACTTCGCTGAGATAAGCAAGCCACTCAATGACCTGAAGAAAAAGAATCAAAACTTCGTATGGGGAAAAGAGCAGGAAAAGAGTTTTCAAAAGTTAAAAGAAAGATTGGTAACTGCTCCAATCTTGCAATTTCCTGATTTTTATAACACCTTCATCTTAACCACTGATGCCTCAGAATATGCTATTGACGCAGTTTTAAGTCAGGTGAAAAATGTAATTAAATCTTTAGTAGCTTACTTGTCTGTAGACACTGTAGTGTAACACTGTAGTAACACTGTAGTGTTACTAAAGGCAGAAAGAAATTATACGACAACTGAGAAAGAGTTTCTAGCAGCAGTTTACGGGATGAGCCAGTTTAGACCGTACTTGTTATGTAGGCCATTCATCCTTTAAGTGGACCACGAGTCATTGAATTGAATGCGTAGCCGCAAAGACCCAAAACAAAAACTTTCGAGGAGGATGTTGAAATTCACTGGATATGAGTATGAATATGAACCAGGAAAATTAACCCAAAATGCGAATGCGTAATAACGTAATTCCATTGACTTAGAGCCACCAGAAGAGAAAATGAATTACAATCTGAGTAGTGAGAAGATCATGATTATCGATGCCAAGCAAGCAAATGATGTAAAAGCAGCAACTTAAACACAGGTAACCTTTGTAGATGAACAGCAGCCAAGTACATCTAAGCAAAAAGGTAGACCCCTGGAATCAAAAACAAACAAGAAATGACCTATATTGGTCCACAGTGTAGTAGCGCAGCGAACGCGCTCCAAATCAGTGTCGGAGCTTAAGAGAGCATCGAAGACAGAAGTAAGGAGGAGTAACAGCGGAGTGACTAATAAACCAACCTTGAAAAGGCCACCGATGTTCCTCAAGAAACCCAAGGCATCCAAATTGCAAAAAAGCAAGGAGAAAAAGCAAGATATCAAAGACTTTTAGAAATCTGAAAATGCTGCCAAACAATCAGAATCAAGCAGAACCGAAATTAGCAGCTCAAGTATAACGGACTCTGCAATTAACTCCGATATTAATGAAAGCAGCGATAAACGACCACCACTGCCCAATCCTAACAGAAGTGGATTTTGTGATGACAACCGAAGAAGAGATCTCCAACCAAAGCAAAGTACTAATCGAAGATAATCAATCTGGTACCGAAGATCGAATCATTTCAGTAACCGAACAACCAAGTTCTGAAACTCAGATAACGGAACACTCAACTTTGGGAGAAGAAACCTCAGAAAATAAAGGAAGTTCTACTATCATAGAAAACACATTGGTTATCTACTATCATAGATAACCAAATCCCATGAACGGACTAAAGAAAAAGAACAAGAGAAATCTACAACCTTAGATGCATGTAATATATTAAAGGAAGAACTGCAAAATTTCTTGGACAGAATAAATTTTAATTGGCGAGAAAAGTCGGCGAGTTTGCTCCAACTAAATAAAACTAATGAAGATCTCGAATTAGAATTTACACACGTTTTGGATGAAAATCAAATAGATGAACAAACACAAGAATTGCAATTTGATTTAGATCCATTTAATGCAGAAGATGGAACAGACTAAGAAATAGAGCGCAGAGTCAATGAAATCCATAGAAAAGCTTAAAGCAAAATGTAAGTAACCCTAAGCAATAAATCAGAGACTTCAAAAACATCCAAAGAAGAATCAGAAATAGATGTCGAAACCGAAACCGAAAAATTTCCATGATGCCCAAAATCCGGAGTGGAGCCTCGATAGCAGAAAGCACCTTCATGAAAACCCAAAAAAATCCAAAAAGAGAGTAAAATTTAAAGATTTAGAACATAAAGAAGCTGAAGAAATTCAACTGGAATTCACACCCTCAGCATTAGATAACTTACCCATATTTTACAACATACTCCCGACTTTCAACACATTTATTTTTCAATCGTCAAACTCTCTAACCATAATAAAAAAATAGATAATTTAGAAATAAATCGATTTGAAAATATGAAATCTAACAGCAAAATACAAGTCTCAAGGCTGTGCTTAACTTATCAACGTGACAAAATGATGCAAGAATGCAATAATGAAGGAACGATAAGTAGACTGTTAGAAGGCATACAAGCAATCGACCTAAGGCATATGAAATCAAAAAAATCTTAAATCGGTCAAGTGCTTGTAACCCCATATAAAAATCATAACATCTTCTCCTTTATAATAAAGCGTAATCAAGGAGAAGATACCAACTTGACTGTAATAAAAAAACACCCTATAAAGCCTAAAAACAATACTACTGAAAAAAAACTTGTACAGTTTTTAAGTAGAAAGATCAGGAATGGCAAGTGACGACCTGGCACCAGGAGCACTATCAGAAATTTCTATAATTATAGACAAGATCTTTAAAGATAGTACTGTCAACATAACAACATTAACATCTGCTATGGCTCTGTACAAACTCCAGACCCAGAAGAACGCGAGAACATCATAAGAACTTTCCATGACTCGGTACTCAGTGGTTATAAAGGAGAAAATCAAACTTATAAAAAAATCAGAGAACGATATTACTGGACAAGTATGCGCAAAGATCTTCTAAATCATATCCGTACATGCAGCACATGCCAACACGAGAGGGGATAAGAACCGCAGGGGCTCGACTAGGGATAGCAGTAGCTACTCTCCGATACGGAGCCGCAGCTACTCCGTGAGTGAGCAGTAGCGACACTGCGCGGTACCGCCATTATACAGCAGCACGAGTGTAGCACCCGTTCAATTCTCGAGAGTAGGAGTTGCAAAGAATTTTCGGCCTGCGGTGCATGCTGCTTTTTATATAAGAAAAAAACAAGTCAAGTTTTTTGTTAAACGATTGACCGATTGTGCAGTGTCAAAAATGGATTCCTTTTTTATCAAATATCAAATATCAGATGACATCAAAGATTTACTAAATGCAGGTATTATTTCAAGACTAACCTCAAATGTATATGTGCTTTAAGGGACTATGTTTACTAATTGATATTAACAAATCAAAATATATCATTTTCATGTAATTTCTATACCACTGTGCAAATTGAGAAACAACTTTCTAAAAGTTAATATTACTGTAATCATTTGCTTTTACAAAAGCTTATTTTAATGTTTTATTTAAACCCTATAATTTTATTGTGATGATTTTTTGTGATAATTTAATAAATTTATAAGCATAAAAATGATTTTATTCTAATATTTACAATAATCATTATCATTATAAGTTTTTCTTATCCAAAATTTAAGTATCAATATTTTTCTTCTACATTAAAAACTGTCATTATCACTTGTAGGTTTTTGGTTTGTTTTTTTACAGAAAAAGTAAGGGATGAAGAGTTTTTTAATCTCAGCTAAGAGAAACTTCAATGTATTTTTCGCAACCATTTGCACTTACTTCCACATTTTTGGGAAAGTTTTACTGAAGAAATGAGTGTAATAATACAAAATGCTCAAATGATTGTAATGTAAGAAAAAATTTATTACGATGAATACCGCAAGACATATGTAGTTGAAAATTCGAGCGAAGATTTTGTAGAAGTTGATTTAAATCTGTAGTATAGCAAATAATGTATTAAATTAGGAATGCGCGAGTCAGCATTTTGGTAATGGCAAAGAACTGCCGAGCAACGAAGCAGGCAGGTGAGAAAGCGACAAGCCACCGGGCTAAGCAGACGTGTCGCTGTATACGTTTTAATTGTCATTTGTATACGTAATCTATAACTAACCATATGTAAACGTATTGTTCTTAATATCAATTATTTATTCTTATTAAAGTTTATTTTTGATAATAAATGTCTTACTTATTAATTGCAACTCATCCATACCTAATACACCACAAAATCAAATACCAAATATACCGCCGGTATCTGCTGTTAAAGTTAGCGAAACTCAATACATTGTTCCAAAATATATTTTATAATTTAACTATTATCTAATTTTGTAAATAAAAATTATACTTTGTAACTCATTTAATTATTTTCTACCTATCATTCAAGTTAAGATAACTATTAACATGATTTAAAAATCATTGATTGATTGATATATTTAATAAACATACATTTAATAAAATTATGCTGAAAATACTTTGCTGCGTGATTGTGACATTCATAGTGCAGAAGCATGCTCCCAGCTCCTTAGTACGAAGTAGCTGCAGCTCCATACACGCAGAGCCAAAGCTACTAGCCGAAACGGTGCCACTCATACTCACTCTCGCTGCGCCATCTGCGCTGCACGAAGAGTGTAGCCACTGCTATCCCTAATCGAGCCCCTGCGGTTCTTATCCTCTCTCAGTAAAGAAAAGGAAATTACTCGAATAAAAACAAAAGAACTGATGTTGATCACAGACATCCTAATTAATGCTTTTGACAAGGTATCAATAGATAACGTAGGCAAACTGTGCACTACACCGCAAAGAAACAATCACTTGCTAAATATGCAGTGCAACCTTACCAATACCTATACCCATCGAGAATTTGCAAGCCACTACAACAGCAGATGCTCTAGTCCGCTACTTAATATACCAGTATGGAGCCCCAAGAGCGATCCTGTCAGATACAGGTACAAGCTTTATGCCTGAGATTTGCAGGAAATTAATTAGGATCTTTAAAATCAACCATCTCACCGCGTCTGTATATCACCCCCAAACAAATGACTCGTTTGAAAGAAGCTACGCTCCACTAGTCGATTTTATAAGATCATACTCTAAAAGATACGACTAGGATCGTCTAGCCCCTTTTGCGACCTTTACCTACAACACCAGCATTCATTCCGCTACCAATTTCATAGGTATAAAATTCATAAGGTTATGAATTAGTTTACGGAGTCGCGAGATTTCCTATCAATATCTTTACAGAGAAAAAAATTATATACTTACAATCAATATCTAAAAGACTTGAATTCAAGGTTTCAGAGATGTGTATACATAGAAGCAGGAGAAAGACAAAACCGCAAAAAAATAAAATTAAAAAACAGATATGATAAAAGGGTAAAAAGTTCAACACTAAATAAAAGAATACGCGTACGTTCTGAAGGAACCTAGAACAAGTAAATTTGAATTCTATTATAAAGATCCCCTCAAAATTATCGAAATATTGGCAAACAAAAATACTGTACTGAAAACAACTAACGGCGGTACAATTATGAAACATAGACAAATTAAAACCAGCATTTAGATCGTAGAATAATAGTTCATTTCACTTTTTTCAATATGCCTGCCGCATAGATCAGTCTGTATTTATCAATAACCTTGCCTGCTAAAAACTAACATATGCAACCCGTAGTACTATCCCAATTATCATCCTCAATTCCTAAAAAAAAAACTAGGGAGGGGTGAGAAACAAAATAGGATTGTTTATCTAACCTCTATTCTTTTTGCTTTCTGCCCATAGCACTATGGCGCCTATCGCTGCCAGTCAAATTTACAGGATGATAGAAAAACTGAATGAGGTAGTGGTACACTACCACTGGGCGATAACGGCCGTCGGTACTGCGTCATTGTTCGGACTCAATATTTACTGCATTAACACTGGAATATGATACTGAGGATAAATCAGTCGGCATAATGAGGGCGCGCTTCCTCAGTTTGGATCTGGCAGAAGAATGTGAGAAAAGGATAAAACTCCTAAAAACTCAGGTGGCAAATAAAGCCTCCGAGTCAACCGAAGTGGGTAGCGCTAAGGAAGGTAGCGTGCCAGCTGTGCGACCTCAAAAATCAAACACAAAACCAAAAAGGAACCAAAGAAAAACTAAATAAATCGATCAAAGAAATGTGCCTAGATGACTGATTGATGCAACAATTGAGAAATAAATTTTCTGAGGAGGGAGCAACAAGAGGAGCAACCTCAGGCCTAGAAAAAGTGTGCAAAACTGCGATACTTGGAACTTAAGAAAATAGAGCTAGCTAAAGCAACGAACCAACAACAATGTAAAGCTAGCATCGAAGAAGGGCGTGAGAAAAAAGAAGAAACCAACTCAGAGACAGCTTCAAATACAGTGAACGTTAGTAGTAGCGACGCCATTAGCGTCAAAATATTGAAAAGATTAGAAGAAAAAAACAAAGAATCAGCTACGAAGTAATATTGGAACCGTTGACACTTTCAATGCCTTTAGAAAAAGGAAAAAGACTACTAATTAAGACATTCATGGAATATGATGAATAAGAACTGATAACACATTATGACGGTTATGGAGATCTGTAATATGTTGCATTTGCCAGAGACCAAAATCGGCAAGGAGGAAAAATTGCCTTCGTCTGTTTTCACTTCCGTATAGATAGAGAAAGAGCCCTACTAAGCAAAAGATACGAAGCTGAAAAAGCCCATCTTAGAGTTCTACACAACTTTACAGATCTATGGTGCAAATGTCGTAATTGTAAGAGAAAGGTCTGCACAGCAGCTACAAAAGAACATAAAAGTCTGCATTTTATTACGATACCACCTGTGGCCTGAGCCGACTCCACGTGAGGCAGCGCAAAGTGCAGAATGAAATAACTCTGCCGAAGGAAGAGAATAGAACACTATCAAAGATTAGAAGAATGAAAAAAAATTAATAAATAAGTTCATCTAAATTTTAAGTTAGATTAGCATAACTTGTAAGACAAAACATCTCAAATAGTTAATCAGGCTGACGGACAGAGTAATATAAATACCGAAGAAAGATGAAAAACTACATACGTAAAAGTGAATGAATCCACAACAGTCCCCTTTTCTGTGACACTTTTACACCGTAAAATTCTATATTATAAACTATTATAACAAATTTTCTACTGTTCAAAAATATTTCCTTTTTCTTTTTTCTGTAAGAAATACTAAACATTTGAATTTAAAATAATTATCGAAAACTGTAAACTAAATATTAATTTTATCATAAATATCTATTAGCATTTAATGCGCCCATAAAGAGACTGAATTTCTTATACAAAAAATCTTCAGACGCAGCAGGGGAATGATGTAAGACTACGAACTGTGTAGCCTTTCACTATACTATTTTTTGCTTGAAACAATAAACCTATGAAAATGTCCTCATGCTACTTATATTGAGACATAAAAAAGCGCTTGATCTGATAAGCTACTGACTATGCAGCACGTACAATATACAGCGTGTGCCATGACCGAAGCAGAGAAAGAAGAGAAGCCAGGGACGCTACACTTTGCCAGTCAAGGAGAAGTATGCCGCTTTGCCTCCTTAGTCTCGGAGTGCCTGTCAGCCAGACCACTTAGTTCGCTAATTAATCTTAGTAATTACGCGTTCTATAATCCTTAAATATTTTACTTAGAAATTACTTAAGAGGATGGGTAAGTCGGTAACCCTACTTACCGGCATAATCATATTAAAAATTTTTTTTAATAAAAACAAAGTAAAATTTAGCAAAACTCAAGATCACTTACCGGCATAATCATATTAAAAATTTTTTTTAATAAAAACAAAGTAAAATTTAGCAAAACTCAAGATCATATACCCTTTCTTAGAACATTATCTTTCTTTTAAAAAATTTACAAGTTAAAAAATGGTCGGCAACCTAAAAAATTCTTGCTCCGACGTATTTTTTTCACTTCGGAGCAAGAATTTTTTAGGTTGCCGACCATTTTTTAACTTGTAAATTTTTTAAAAGAAAGATAATGTTCTAAGGAAGGGTATATGATCTTGAGTTTTGCTAAATTTTACTTTGTTTTTATTAAAAAAAATTTTTAATATGATTATGCCGGTAAGTAGGGTTACTTACCCATCCCCTTAAGTTTTTATAGAAAATTGCTTATAGTAATTTCGCGTCTATCTTAAAGTTTACTGAAAAATCGTGTTGACCTTAAATACACGTTCGATTAAACCTTTATTTTTGTCGCGTTGACCAATATAACGCATAAATTATAGTTAACAATTAAAACAATAGAACTTACGTGCAGTGCGTAGACCGCAGTTGGGTCATTCTTTTACAAACCGAACACCTTTTTGATCGACCTATCTTCGATTCATCTAAAAATTTTTTTACGAGTTCTATATCGAAAAAAAGAGACCCGTGTCCGAGGAATTTTATTTATTTTACTTTTTTCGAAAATACAGAGGGTTGAAAATTAAAGATTTTGGTGATTTTCGATTTTAGGCTCATTTTCAAAAATTCATAACTCCGGTTCCTTTCAAGCTAGAAACGACTTTTTTTAGTTTTGAAGATGAAAATCTAAATTATAAGAAAAAAAACTGTTGAAAAAAAATTTATAAACAATTTCATATTTTTATAAACAAATGTTATAAACACACGGGATATTTTAAAAACAGCGTTTTTTCACTTTTAAGAGCTTTAGCTGTGTGATGGGGGCGATTTTTGTAGGCAGGATGTTCAGGATGTTTTTGGTTCGCCCGCAGGGTCGGCGAGGGTGAAGAAACGTAGACCAGTCCCAGTAGATGTTGTGCTTTATTTCTTTAGATGTTGAGTGCACCCCTAACAGCACGAAATATTTTGAAATATGGAAATATTTCAAAATATTCTAGAAACCTTTTAAAAATATTTTTTAAATATTTTATTGCAACATAAAAAAATTTATTTTGCAATATTTTAAAAACATTTTGAAATATATCTTCAAAATAATTTTACATAAAATATTTTAAAATATTTATAAAATGTTATATTAATATTGTAACGGTTGTATTACGGCCGTCAATATAAATATATATAAATGCACCTAGTGCTCGCGGGACCTGCTGCTACTGCCCGTGCAGCGTGCACTGCAGGACGGTCAACGGCCTCGTCTACCGAGACAATCCTGACTTGCGTCAGGTTTACCACGGGCTTACTTGCCCTTGCCAGCTAGCTTACTTTGTTGCGCACCGACG
>JAPYZE010004288.1:0-13949 GCA_030522805.1 Leptomastidea abnormis
AAGGAAGATCATTGGAATTGAGAACTTGAGAGTACATAAAGAAAGAGAGAGAAAGAGAGAAATTATGATTTCTGCAGTTGATTTGTTGTTCAGCTTAAGTTTTAAGTAACTGCTGTTGACTCACTTGCGATAATTAATGATCCAAAAGAGAAAGAGGCTATAAAGCTTTAAGGTTATTTTTAAAAGTCTTAAAAAGTCGTTAATATCGCGCTTGGAAAGAAAACACAAAAAACACACAAAAGAAGAAAAAGATAAAGAATTGTATATAGTGAAAAATGAGTTTACGTAAAGTAGAGGAGGTATTTTTCTAAAAGAATTGAGGGTGTGAGGTATGGCATTATATATAAGTATCATTAATTATTGTAAATCTTGATAGATATGAGCAGTTATTTTCATTAATTATAATAACAAAAAGCTTATTAGGCTACGTATGATTAAGTAGAAAAAGTCGTGTTTGGTAAGACGAAGCTTATATGTACCAATTTTATTTTCACATATCATACCCTCACATTTTTTTATACATTTCATAAATTTATTCCAGTCTTTCATCTCAAAGATTCATTTCTGCTTAAAAAAATTTTGATATTTTAAAAATTAAAAAAAAAAAAAATGAAAAAGAAAAAGAGTGCGATCCCAGAAAGAAAGTAGAAAAACTCATCTATCACAGACGTCGAAATGTACCCTTTTCCTCGGGAATTGCATCCGTCATAGCCCTTTGAAGTCAACTTCTCCGCTTGAATTTCTCGACAAAGAAAGAAACGAATTGAAGGGCCTCGAGGTATATCTCGGTACATCTCGGCCCATAAGATACGTTCTTCTTCCTCCTTTTACCTCCATTTCTCAGCCTCGTCTTCATAACTAACTTAGCTTCCGTTGACCGACAGCTCACTTGGCACATGTGCCAAATTATGTATGTTTGACGCGTTCCTGAACTCCTACCAGATATTCACACGCCCTTCATTAATACGTCCAATTAAAATTTGGAGAAAATGTTAAATTAGGACACTTAGAATTTTTTTGGCCTTCTCTGCAGATGAGCTATTGCAGTTGATTTAAGCTAACTATGTTTAATGTTAACGAAGATGACAATAAAAATGTGTTGAAAGAAGTTATTGTTAATTTTATAAATGTTTAAAAATGTTCAATTAAATAAATAATTTTTAGAAGAAAATTAATTCAACTAAAAAAGTGATATTTTATGACTTGAATATTTATAAGCCTATAGATTATTTACAAAATGTTAAATAGCTGTTGCCAAAATTGAACGTGATAGAAAACAGTTTAAAGGAAAATAATGCAACAACAACAACAATGAAGTCCACTAAATAGCAGTAGTAGTAGTAGTAGTAGTAGTATCGCATGGAAAGCAGTAATATCATAGTCTGGATTTGTTTCGAAATAGCATTTGTCAGACAAACATACCGACTTTACTGCTTTCCACATTTCGGTATAAAATACAAAACCAAAATGCAATAATACCAAGGAAAGAGAGACAATTTCGAGTCATCCCTATAATTTTTCTATTATCAATGTGTTTATACGTGGAACCAAGATATAATACTCCTACTTAATATGCAAAATGTTATTTTAAGAATTTTCGAATATATTAAAATTTGCTTTTTGGTACCTAAAATCGAAATAGTTTGAGTCAGAAATATTTTTGAAATTTGTAACAATTTCAAACTTAAAATTAATGCGGATTCCTTTACAACTCACGAATTCCTAACAAATTAAAAAAAGAAAGAAAAAAAGCTTCTTTTTTCGCTCTCAAATGAAGATTCAATTCACGTGACCCCAAGTATAGCCTCGTATTTTTTCAAGCTCCCGCTAAAATAAAGCGTCAAATAAACATTTGACTCTGAACAGCAGCAACATCACCATACAGTAGAGTGAAGAAAAAAAGAAGAAAAAAATTAAAAATAAATCGAAAAATATTTTCGAATGTAAGAAGAAAACAAAAAAAAAAAAAAAAAAAGAAAAACAACAGAGTTCCTCTTGCTATATAGCAAGTTTCGCGGCATTAAAATACCCTTATAGCCGTTCCACCGGAATCTCGTGCTTGCAAGCTCACCTATTTCTTCTCTCTCCATACACACTGTCTCTCTCTCTCTCTCTTTCTCCCCACCCGTCCCTTAAATACACCAACTCCGGCATATATGTATACGGTATGGCGAGCGAGAATGTATGATGATCCGGGAGTTTCCGTAGCCATTCCAACTACACTCGGCAAGGCCACGGAATCGTCGAGCTTGCAGCGACAGCCACCAAGAAGCCGGCTTATAATAAAAAAAAACAGAAGAAGAAAAAAAATGTAAGCGAGGCCGAGCTTTCGCGCGCGCTCTGGTGAACGACAGCATTATAGCAGGCGCCTGGCGCACGGGAGGAGGTGGAGGGGTACGGGGAAAAAGACTCAGTTTCTCTTTCGCTTTGCGGAACGAGCCGGCCGCTGGAGGTTATAAAAGTTATCCCCTGCAACGACTTGCGCGCTAGTGCTTAGCGAGTGGTCTTGGAGAGGCGTAAAGCTGACGTTGTGAAGGTGTGACGGAAAGAGAGAGAGAGAAAGAGCGAAGATGGTTAGTGTGTGGTAGTGTGCTAGTACTGCTACTGCTGCTGCTTTTATTTTTACGGAAATATTATATAGAGGGAAAGGAAAAAGGGATGTCGCGTTTGATGACTGTTATATGTACCGAGAGTTGCGCGAGGAAAAGAGTTTCTTGCTTTTGTGCAGACTATGCGGGCTGTGTGTGTGTGTTTATGTCTTTTTATTGTTGTTTGTGCTTGCGTTTTAAGTACATAAGTTTTTTATTAAATAACGTGGATGAAAATATATATCGAGTTTCAGATTTAAATTATAATTCTGATCTTATTCATTATACTTTTTTTTCTTCAAAAATTTTTTTATTTTTTTTTGTAAAAATATTTTGAATTTTTTTTTGCTAGTTTTAATACATTACGCATTTAAAACTGTAATTATTCTTAAAAGTTTATGATAATATTATTAAATTCCTCAAATTTTGATTTCAGGACGAAGAACAAGTTCAAAGTAAGTAATCTCTTCATACTATTTTTATGAACAACATAAAATACATTACAACTCTTATTTTAACCAGATATAATTATTTCTTTCATAAAAAAAACTTCAGTGCTAAGGCGAGCATTCTCAATGTTCGATTCGACAAAATCGGGTAAAATTGAAAAAGAAAAAGTCCGTACTATCCTCAATACTCTCGGTCACACATTTGACGATCACGAATTGGATGTCATGCTGAAAGCTGAAGACTCCGAAGGTAAGATTTTCCATTTCACTCTAATTACACTCCTCTATCTTTCCTTATCTCTTTCATTCGCAAAAAAAGAAAAAGAAAAAGAAAAATAAAAGTCTTTGTGAAAATGGCTCTCAGTCGTTTTTTTTTTCCAGAGTACCGTTTCGTCGCATATTCGACTCTCTTGCTCTCTTCAATACTCTAAAGCTCCTTAAAGAATCCCCTTGCAACAAGACTATCGCAAAGACTGCGAATCTGCCCAACCCAACGAATGGAATATTTATCTAGAGCCCGGAGGGTCTTAATCTAGCCGTCCAATATAGCAATATAGCGCGTGCGCTTTCCCTTCTTTTATACTCGCTTTTCTCGTCTCTATTGCGAACAAAATTATATAGGTATATCTGAAGATTTGCGCTTGTACGAGTAAGTTCTCCGGTTGATTTTTTAGTATCGGTGCTGAGGGTATACTGAGGATCTGAGTTCGAGAGAAGACGTCTGGACTGAATAAGACGCAACGTATTTAGGTCGACGATCGACTGACTGAGCCTTTTTCCGATATATATAAATATATATATAGGTACGCTTAAAACCGGGACCAGTTAAAGACTCGGCGAAAGACGGTTCGCTTTTTCCAATAGCAGTATTACAGTGCATCAAAAGGATTACATCTTTTTCGTATTTTTTTTTTTTTTTTTGTTATAATTTTTCTTGATGAATACATAATAAGCAGATTAATCAATTTCCAAAATGTTTTTGCTTAATGGCTGCATATTCTGCTAAAAAAGTAAGCATATCTTTTCACGTTAGTCAGCTTCAGCTAGATTATTTTTATTTAGCTCTATTGTAATACTGTATTTAAAAAATTTCATCCGTTTTTTTAAAATTATTATTCCTCTCACATCTTCTTCAATAATTCAGTGGAATATCTAAGCAAGCAGTACCCAGTACCGAATATAATTAGGCCACATAGTAGCACGGCCAAAAGTAAACAAAACCGTTCTTATCCGAAAAAAACAGCTAGACGTACCAACAACAATAAAACCAAAAAAAAAAGGTAACCGAAAAAACGATAACTTAATCTCACTCGAGCGGTTAAAAACTTTTTCGTTCCGCTAATTTTCGCGCCAAATAGGAACATTAACGTTAACGATCCAACAACAGCCTCGTACAAAAACCTCGGTTACACATACACACATACAAGGGGAGCTTTAGCCTTACAAACACATAATATAGCCACATTCACACAGAAAACAAAAGCCGTTAAGAAATAGCTAGGCTAGCTTTACCAAGAAATAAAAGCTCACCCCAGAGCTATCTCGAAACTGCAGTAAGAAAAAAAAGAGAGAGAGAGAGAGAGAGGAATAATCTACCACGCGCGAAAGCTTGCAGCCGTGGGGCTGTATCGAATAACGTAGTCGCTTTTTTACTACGACAAAAGATACTCGCGCATCTCGTGTGCAACTGTACTACGTATGCATATACTTACTCGGTTGCAGAGAAGCATAGCTTACGCGGCTCCTGTAAATAAATACGCTACTTACGGGGATCAAAGGTGGGCGGGAGGGGTCACGGGCTATTTTTGGGGGGTGTGGATGCGACCACGGAGCTTTTCGGCGTAAGTCGTTAAGAATTTGCGCTGCTGGAGTTGGACTGTAAATTTAGCTGTCAGTTATTATTGTTGTTGCTGTTGTTGATTGCTTTTATATATAATTGCACTTTACGGGTTTTCCTATCTCTATCTTTCTATCTCTCTTTTTTTTATAGTTTGAGCTTTTTAGAAAGAGAGGCTGAGTAGAACGCAAGGCCGAATATTTATTGGGGACAGAGTAAAATTTATATTGTGGTGTAAAGTTATTTTGCACGGTGTTTGCTAAGTGAATATTTCTATTTTTACATTGTACGAATATATATATATATATATGTGTGACAGTGTTAAAATTTGTCGGTGATTATGAAGTCTTGGGAATGTGTAATGTCAAAAAATGAGATTAAACTTCTGTGTCTCTTGTCACTTGTGAAATAAATAATTGCGCCAAAAACATTTTTACGTAATTTTGTGTAAAACAACAGAACATGATTCAAAAAAATTTTTTAACTTTATGACAAATGATAAAAATAGAAGGTTTTTTTCAAGACTAAAATTATTTTAAGTACTTTCGTAATATTTTCGTTGCTTCTCGATGTCGTTTATTTTTCGAATAATGAAAACACCAATATTCAAAAGCTATAAATAACTTATGAGTGTCTGGAAATATTTTCAGGAATTTAAAGTAAATGAATAATAAAGTCTTTGGTCATCTATCATTAACATAATAAAATATAGTCATCCATCAACCCAAGCTAATCATAAGCTATAAGTGATTAAATACTATCTGATCGTTATAATTCAGCAATTTTATCTGATTTTTAATTATTTTTTCCGTAAAAGACAAGTTTAGTTTCAATTTTTAATTATCTTCAAAATCTTATAACTTATTTTAATAAGACAAAAAAATTCTGCAATGAAATTCTATTATACACTTTTTTTCTATTCAATTTTTTTCTCCTTTAAAGATATACAATATCATTGTACAGTATATAACTTCACAAAGTTAAATGTTTAATAAAAGGTGACGAGCGAGTAAGAGTAACGATTTCAAATTCAATCTCCGGCTCAAAGTTTATGTCTCATCGAAAAGACCTTCGACGTTCGTGTACAGACTGTCAATTCTTTCAATTCCAACATTATTAAACTTCTTAATATAAATAATAGCATAAACGACTTTCCCTTTCAACAAATTCAATGCAAACTTTTTTTTTTCTCAATAAACATTCAACGATACAATAAATGAATAATAGTTGTAGTCGCATATAAACATTGAAAATAAAAATTGAATGTCATTTATATATATTTTTCTCAGCTCACAATATATATTTTACTCACAGGTACCGGAGTATTAAATTTCGATTCGTTTTATCGAGTCGCTTGTCACTTTCAAGAAGAGGACGACGAAGCTTTACAGAAAGAACTTAAGGAAGCCTTCCGTCTTTACGACAAGGAAGAAAAAGGTTATATACCAACGAGTTCGTTACGCGAGATCCTTCATGCTCTTGACGATCAGATAACGCCAGATCAGATGGACGGTATGATTGCGGAAATTGACACCGATGGCTCTGGCACTGTTGACTTTGATGGTAACTATATTATTTTAAGTAACTAGTTGATTGAGAGATTTCGCTTTATTTATTTATTTTTTTTTTATGGTGTTATTTTTATTAGTGAGGGCAATATTAATTAAATAAAACTTAAATAAATATGTGGCGTGTTAGCTTGTAATGAATGAGCTTAAATGACCAACGAATATTTACACTCAAATTGTTATTTATTTTAAAATTCGTAGAAACAAAAAATGATAAATTTAATCGAATAAAACACGCAATGCTACAATAATTTTATTTTAACATTACGCGTAAATAAAATGATTATAGAATAGTCACGTAGAAAACTAATTTAACCTTGTAATTTTTATACAATATCGCTCAAGTAGATGCTTTGAAGAGGAAATAGAAAGCAAAATCGCGAAGCACCTATGAAATATAAAGAGAGAGAGAGAGAGAGAGAGAGAGAGATAGAGAGAAGGAAAAAAAATAGGTTCGAAGTAGTGGGTGGCAGTCAGCAAGTGCCGTCAGTTTTTTTGCTCTAATTTTACCTCCCACTTTTTTTGCCCTTTTTCTACGCAGTTTGCAACCGCTGCGCTTAAGTGACCAACAAAAGAGCTACGTCTCTTTGCATTACGATTTTCAGACTTTTATTTTTTTATTTCGCTTTTTTCTTTTTTTTTTCTTTTTTTTAATTACAAGCTTACCACTTCAGATTTTGTTAATTTTTTCTTTTTTTTTTTGTATAAGCTCAAAAATAAATATTTGCACATGTGCAAAAAAAAAAATAACAAAAAGATATAGATATATAGATTAATAAAAAAAATCGTGGAAACAAGATAGAACTAAAATATGCTTTTGAAACGGATTAAAAATCGATTGCTATTTTGCAGAAATATAAAAGCGCAAGCCCAACATCCAATATTTTAATTACGAATTCTTCTTTTATATCCATAGCCAAGTCATATAACTGCGCTTTTCCAAAGGCAAAACAAAACCCCTTAAGCCTTAATATCATCCTTTAAAGCACTTTTCAAAAGGTTATCTTAGGGGAAGAAGTATAAGAGGCAGCAAGAGATGAGGCGAAACGAGCTATATAACCCAGTGGCTACTCTTTGACTTGACCCATTTACTCTCACCCTCTTACCGCTGCTATGCCATCTCGGCAATATATACCTCATACTTTGGTGTTATAACACTGGCAAAAGAGTGGAAACACAGAGCCAGAGTGGAGACTCGATAGTTTGTCGACAAAATAAATTTTTGATATTTCTAGAGAAGAGAGAACAAAGTAAAGAGAGAAGAATATACTCTCGAGTGTTCAATCTCGATGATTAACGTTAGTTGATGGGCAAAAAAAATTTAAGATCTGGTGACAGCTAAAACAAACGCTTGGATATGTTTTTCTAGTGTTTAAAAATATTTGAGAATTCCTGGAATTTTTTTAGAATTTTGAAAATAATTAAAAAATTTATTTTATTTATAGTTTTTTATTAATTTTTTTTTTTTAATTTTATTGACTTTATAGAACGGTATATTAATGAACTTTTCAATCAATATGTTTCATTGTTAACTTGAGCTTCGTTGTATTCATTAAAATTGTATTGTTAAAATGTAAAAGCTTGCTCATTAAAATCATGAAAATTTTGAAATTTTCTGAAGCAAATACATGACAATGCTTTTTTATAGAGTGATTAAAATTGTAGATCGATAGAAGTAATAGCGTTGAAAAAAATTGTATTACTATAAAAAGTAAATACAAAAAAAAAACAATTTAATGCTACAAAATAAAAAAAATTAATTTAAAAAAGTTCTAAAAAATTACAAATTTTATTAAAAGAAATGGAATAATTTAATAAACGTATCAAATAAACTTTCATGCAGTCATTCAATACCTATTAATTAAAACTTTAAAAGCCGGCGTTGAATTTTTCAAAAGGGCAAATATTTACAACAAAAAGTGAAAATTTTTTAATTAATTTTTAAAAGTTTTATTTCAACATTTAAATGTCACGTCAAAGTGTAATTTTTTTTTTTGCGCGTGCTCGACAAAATTTAAACATTTTCACCAATTACTACATTAATTAGGTGTTTGTAAAAATATCAAATAATAACCAGAATTTAAACTTTCATTATTATTTAATAAAACGCGTAGTAAAATTTTCTTGTTAAAATTTTATTTTAAAAAATAATTCTATAATATTATATGTTTTTATAACAATTATTTATGCATTAAAATATATTTTTTAAAATAATAACGATTTTTTTTTTTTATTTTCAGAATTCATGGAGATGATGACCGGTGATTGAAGATGCATCAGCAAATGTCATTTTATTTTAACGTATTTTACATGTACATTAATTATATTTATCATTATTTTATTTATTAAATGTATTTGCGAATGAAGAGCGCGTGATTTTTACGTAATAAATACCGTAATACCATATTACGTTATTTTTTCATCAAACTTTGTGTGCATTATTATTTTTTTATATGTTTATAGACATTTTTATGTTATTATGTAATATAAGTGATGTTTAACTTCTAGAGATTTTAATCTAGATAATGTTAATGTAATTATGAAAATTAAATTTTATTAAAAAGCCTATAAACTGTTGATAATAATTTTGGTGAAATTATTAGTATAAAATCGATAAACTTAAACAATATGACTTTAATAACTTTCGAAACATGTAAACTGGCTTAATTTTCAATGACACAACAATTTATATTCGATAACTTTTTTGTATACTTCCGAGAAGCACTCAACTACACTTTTTTTGCGTTCCTATACACATCGCAGACCCTTAACATGAGAATCAAGATCTTGAAAATACATTAAACAATAAAAAAGTAATTTTTCTCCACGTACATACATACATACTTCTTTCTCTGCTACGTATACAATATTATTTTAAAAGAAGTAAAACTTACAAAAACTATATACATATAACTTTTGTTTCTTAAACTTCCGTCTTACAACTTTTTTCTAAAGTTCACTTTTGCCTCGCACGCTTGTATTTTTTTTTCTTTTTTCTACTTACAAAAAATTTTTTGCAATCCTAAATCTTTCGAGCATTAAGAGTTGAAAGGGCTTGAGATTTCTTGTAAAATTTTCAAATTCACTTATATTTTTATTATTCAGCTCATATATAGCAGAGTTAAATTTTTCAATTTCCAATTTTTATCGGTAAATAACTTTTGTAATATCCTTTTTTGACGATGATAAACTAGTTTATGCAAATGGAATGAAAAACATTAATAATTTATAAACAAATTATTTAACTTTGTAATCAAAAGGTATAAATTTTATGAAAACAAATTAAAGACATTGATGAAATAATCACTCCCAATATCAATATCTTTTAAAATATCTCGCTACACATCCACTACATCACAGTGTTAATTTTTATCTCTTTTCTGAAAACAAAAAAGATCCTCGTAACAGCCTTATTAAACTCCCTTTTTCTCAGCGCATTAACATTTCTAAAAAGCTCAAATTCATCCTAACTAACTAAGCTTAAATATTCATTAAGTTTCAGAGAATTCGTCTGTATGTATTACCCGATCACGTGTACATATAAGTCACGAGAAACGCGACGAACAAGACTATACTATGCAAAAAGCATCAAAGAAAGGAAAGAGCCGGGAGCTACGCTAACGACGAAAGCGAGAAACCGCTAACGTACTTTATCGCATTTTGTATATAGCTATAGCTATCATGGCTTCGATTCTCAGCTTCAAGTTTCAAAAGCTCACGCAATTCTCGTTACGTAACTTTGCACGCCTTTAGGATGCGCTAACTATACGGAGGATGAGGCTTTTCGAGAATAAGTGACTGATGCGAGTTAAATGTTTGAGAAATGCTGTGTTGAGAACTTCAGTGTGTGTATATATGTGTGTGTGGTTAATTCGATGAGTAATTGGTTTTCTGAGTTTCGAGAATGACGATTCCTGTTCGTGGGTGTGTATCTTTAAGTAGGTATTCATTTAATTTAAATTGTTTTGATAATTTGGTATTAAAATATAAAATTATTATTTTTCAAGTCGTGCTTTCGTTCATTCGTATTCAGATTTCATTTCTCGTTATATTTTAACGTTATTTAATTTCAAAAAATTAATTAATAATACAAAATTATTCAAAGCATAATCAGATCTCTCAACATAATTCATTCTCATACTCATTCTTATTATTACGTTATAACTCTTCGAAAAACTAAAAAAATATCCGACAAACCAAAAATATAAAAGTTCAAAAAAAAATTTGAAAATTCAAAGCAATATTTAGAAAACTGTTTCTCTCATATAAAAATGACAAAAATCTCAAGAAAGTAACAACAACAACAAAAACAACAAGAAACATCGAAAGAAAAAGAAAAAGAGAAAGTAAGAAATTCTTTAACTCGATATCTTATAAGCTTCTCTACATATCCCCCTTCTTACATGTTTGCGCGCCAAAAAGCTCTCTGTGCGCTCTTTGGTATATATAACAGCCGCGCGTAAATCACCGCGTCGCATTCCCCCCCCCCCCCCCCCCCCCCCCCCCCCCCCCCCCCCCCCCCCCCCCCCCCCCCCAACTTGAGGTATAACTCCCGCGCGATCGTATATTACGTCCGCAAGCTCGCGCAAGCTCTGAAATAATATCGTAGCCGCGAACTCGTTCTCTTCCTCGTCGTCGTCGTCGACTATGTTGTAGTTAGAGTGTGGGGTGGAGCAAGGACGTCTCGATTAGATATCGCTGTAGGAGAGAGTAGGTCGTGTAGCGATATCTTAAACCACGTGGAGATTAATCGACTTTTGTGTTACTGCATTAGACTTGTAGCACGAAGTAAGCATTTGCTTGCTGGTATTGAGCTGAGAACTTGATTTCATTATTTCAAATCTTATTGTTATCTAGATTTAATGTGCTTACACTACTATTACTGCGATAATGAATTTTCAAGTGAAAAATTATGTTTTGGATTTTTTCTTTATTTTTATTTTGCATAATATTTTTTTTTCCTTTTTTTTATATTATTCAAAAAGGTTATTTAGAAAAAAAAATAAACTAAACAATTACCTATTTCAAAAAATTTTCAATTTATTTTTCATACTAACGACTTTAAACATTCACATTAAAATGAGTACAACTACATTGGTAGTTTTTAATAAATAATAATAAGACGTCGTGCAATCAGTAAAATCAACATAAAGTAAAAAAAAATATATTTTCAATCATTAAACGAATTTAAAAGCAGACAGAATAAGATTTTCTATCTTTTTAACAAAATTTTTCCCCAAGCCACAATCAATCATCATAATTGACCCTTTCGTAATATCGACCTCATTTCCACCTCATAAAAAAAAATCAATTTCAAATATACCAAGCTCTATTTTATCTATCTATCTATCTCTTTCACTCTTACTTTCTCTCTTTCTCCGCAAGTTCTCCATGCGAACCTACGTTTACTTATCCGTCCCGTTCTCGCTATTTCCGCCTCGTATTATTCCCCTCGCTTTAACCCCATTCGCGGCTGCTCTCTATACTCTCTACTCTATACCACATACGATCTAACCCGCGTTCGCTTATCGCACATCGGAATTATCGATCATAACATATACACACAAAGAAGAGAGAGAGAGAGAGAGAGAGAGAGAGAGAGAGACTAGTACAGAGTATATAGAGTATACACGAGAGCTAAGTAGTAACGCTGATGGACTCACTTTCGCCTTATCGCCAACCTGACATCAACGGACTATTTCGATTTTGTGCTTTACCCAAGTTACAAGCACACTATACATCCTCCCCTTTACTCCCTTTCCTCTCTTTCCTCCTCTATATCTTTTGGCGCGTGTTCATTTTAATTATGGACGAGCAGGAAATTTACGTGAGCTGTACTCTATATATGCCAGGCCTATATGTGAAAGCTTAGTCAAAAGGTTACGGTCATTTGCTTGTATAATATATGCCTATGTTCTGACTTAGCAACCGCACTATTTTTTTAAAAAATTGAAAACAAAGTTTATCTGAACTTTATTTATTACAATCCAACATATAGAAATGCACTAATTACAATTAATTTTCAATATCAGCTAAAAATACTAAGCTTCTTTAATTTATTATTAAACTTCAGAAAGCCTAAGAAGTTGCAAAAAATAAAATACAATGTTTATTATTAAATTGTCACATGAATTGTCACATGAACAAATTTTCATTCTATAATTTCAATGCAACCGCACGAGCTTTCATATCCAATCGCCTCTACAACTTGCAATTACTCAGAAATCACTACAGTTTGCAAGCTCTCTATCTCTATCTCTCTCTCTCTGCTTCGTCATATCTTGAGCTTGCAAAGCAATTATCATTGCGTCGTACTTGTACTAGTACTTGTACTTGCTTGTACCCCCAACAAACTTTACATGTATAAACTAACCAGAAATTTCACTCTGACACGTATTTGATTTACTAAATCTATAGGTATATATATAATATAATATAATATATATAGAGAGAGATAGAGAAATCGGTAAGCAGAGTACGGTCCTAAGTATACTTCCGTAATCTCCCTTCGTTGCTAGGTAACAAGAGTGTATATATACCCTTAAAGGGTGTATTCAGTACAGATATAGAGCGAGCCGTACTCAGCTGCAGCTGAGATTATGTATCTGACCCGAAACGATCTGGATGTGGGTGATATTGTATATATATATATATATATATCTATATATGCATATACTGCTGTGTGTATATAGACTGGTTGCTAACTCCTGCGTTTCTGTACAATATAACCACACTGGAGCTGCTGCTACTACTGCTGCGTTATTGCGTTCTATTACGGCCCTACGGTTTTCCGGTCTTAAATTGCAACGCTCTCGAGAGAAACACGCGTCTTATATATAATATACGCTACGAGATTAAGTTATGTTTTCTCTTCTGAAATCATAACATTGCCATTTGGTTTTGTATTATCTATATGTATCTTTCAAGAATATCGTTCGTATTGGTTTAATTTTATTTTCCTTGCTTTTTTATTACGCGAAATTACGTTTTCTTATCTATGAATTTTCAGATTTACTACATGTTTGTTTGCTTATTTTATTTGATATCGTTTATATTTTGAATGATTTATATAAGTTATTGTAAGAAAATGCTGGATTCATAAAAGTATTGTACAGTTTTGATTAAATAAAATTTTATTAAAATTGACAAAAAATGTTTATGAAGAGTTTAGTTGATTTAAGTATTTATAATGGGAATATAAATAGATTTTCAAAATTAATAAAAATTTGCTCATATGAAAAAAAAAGAAGAAAACGTAAATCTGGCAAGCGCATTAGATAAGATTGATCCGAGCTACAACTTTACTCTAAGAAACTTGAATGCATTTAGGATATAGACTGTACAAGAAGAAAAAAAAAAGCAAGAAAGAGAAAAAATAGATAGAGATACATATAGATACAAGCTTTCAAGAACATATCGCTGCCTCGGAAGAAGAAGGGCACAACTCAGAATATAGCGATAAAGACATAGCCCTAAAATTATTAAGAAGAAAGGCACAACATCAAAA
>JAPYZE010004289.1:0-11253 GCA_030522805.1 Leptomastidea abnormis
CTCGCCCCCATTACAAGCCCATCATGGGGACGGATCAGGATACGTGGGCAAACTGAATGGGCCCCATTCTACGCCTGAACTGAATTTCTGTTCGGGTAGTTGCAGAGGGGAAGGAAAAGAAAATTTAAATCAATTCTTGCACAAGACATTTAAATTTAAAAATATGTTATATAGAAATAAAAAAATGTTTTTCCAATCTCATTAGGAAAAACTAATAAATAAAGAATTTTATGTTCTCAAAATTTTTATAAAATGAAAATAAAATAGAAAATATATCACTGAAATTTGTAAAATAAAACATTATTTTTTTAAAAATTAAATTTAAATTAAAAAGAAATGATAAGACAATAAACTCTTATACTAATTAAAATCGACGCTAAAGCGCCGCAGTAAAGATCGAGAAAGAAAGAAAGAAAAAGAACAATAAAAGCAGGTGGTGGTGTGCTTTGTGTATATAGTTAAGTATCGTAAGTATAATATGGACTATTAGAAGTCGTTACCTTAGCAACGACGCGAGCGCAAATTTACAAACATTTCGACCCCTTCATCGATCACACACGATGGCCGAATTGCACCTCGTAGGCACAGTCACGTTAGCCAGGAACTTCCAGCAAGCAAGATTATTCTGCAAATGGAGTATATCCACTGGTAAGTTATATTTTCCAAATAAAACTATTAAACATTTTTTTTAATCCTCAGCTTTAACTGGCTCACGGCCGTTCGCCGGGATGCGTTCAAGCTCGCGGGCATCGCGTTAACCATCAACGTATCGCCAACGCATCGCTTACGTTTTAACGATAATATATTTTATTGTTTCACAGATAGCGGATGGAAAATCATAAGTGGCAGCGTCGAAGGACAGACGCAAGAATGTTGCGATCCGTACACCAATGAGCCAATCTGGGATCATCCGGTCGATGTTCATTACGCCACGCAAACTCTACAGGGCTCGCCTAAGATTTTGCTCCAGGTATTCTGCAGGGACAACTACAACAGGATCTTGTTTCTCGCTTACGGCGTCTGCAGCGTACCTCTTAAACCAGGATTTCATTCTATTGAATGCCACACTTGGAAACCCATTGGTAAAAGCATATTTGCATTTACGCACTCAAACAATATAGCGATTTAAATTTATAATTTTTTTTATTGAACGTTATTTTTTTCTTTCTTTTTTAACTAAAATTTTTAATATTTCACAAATTATTAACGTAGGTGATTGGCAAGACAGATTGAAAGATAAATTTTTGGGAACAACTCTGCAGTTGAAATCGCCGGATGTTTTAGTAAATGCCGATGATAGATTTGAGCTTTTAACAGAGAGTATGGGCACTGTTCAAATAGATCTTTATGTGCTTGTAAGGAATTTTGATAAATTTGGTTGCCACTTATGACCAAGAAGATTGATAATTACTCAAGTTTATATCAGCAAATTCAAAAATGTGTACAATAAAGTATTGTCTTTTAATTTTATATTTAACTATTTTTACACAACTAGCTGTTGGACAAGAAATAGAGCAGTCAACTAAATCAAGCAC
Source organism: Leptomastidea abnormis (assembly GCA_030522805.1). Taxonomy (NCBI): domain Eukaryota; kingdom Metazoa; phylum Arthropoda; class Insecta; order Hymenoptera; family Encyrtidae; genus Leptomastidea; species Leptomastidea abnormis. The sequence continues at coordinate 1,536 of JAPYZE010004289.1, forward strand.
TGTTTATGATAACACAACAATATCAGTGAATCTAAATGAAGATGATGATGATGATGATGATACTGATAATGTTGGTTTGAAAGATGTAGCTACAAATATTTTTAAATATCCTGGAAGTACAAAAACTACCACAAAATCTACTACTGGTACTACTTCTACAACTACAGAGAGTAGTATAAGTAGAAAAGATGTTGAACCAAATGTAGACTTAATTAAACTTCAAAAAGTATTAGAGCAAAGATCACAAGGAAAATATTGTAATTGTGATTTAACAGTAAGTTCTTGATAATATTCAAAAATATCTTTGATTTTGATAATCAATAAATTTTTATTATTTTCATTATTTATTTCAGGTAGGTATATGTGACATAAATTGTTGTTGTGACTTAGATTGTACAGAAAATCACTTGAAGGTTTTTTCTCATTGTGTGGACCGTGAGATTGACAAAGAGAAGGACACATGGTACTGCCGTGAAAAACCTTTTTTTAGACACAATGAAACAAGATTTATTCTAGAAAAAATTGTTGATAGCTTGTTTTGTATAGCTTCTGATAATCTCCCACCAATGTATAGCTTAACTAGTCATTTGGTAATTAATTTATTTTTATATTTAAATAATTATCAATTTTAAATTTTAATTCATAATTAAATTGCATTTCAGAAAGTTGATGACGAAAAAAGTTTTATAAAAGTTATAAGTAATAATAAACCATCAGAATTCAAATGGAAACTTGGGGCAAAAAAAATTACATATCAAGAATTAAATGTTTCAAACGTATTTAGGCATGGAGACATGTTGTGGAAGATAAATAATAATTTTTTGCAGCCTTTTGGTAAAAAAATAATTAATTTTTTTTTTATTTTACTATTTTATTAAGTCTCATGATTTTAATGAATATTTTATTTTAGAGCTTCCTCAAACTGGTTTTGGAAAAGCATGTGATTTTAAAAAGACTATAAAGTTTCTTGAAGACTGGAAAATATCTTGTCATCAAAATAATTTAAATAACAAAAATCCATTTCTTTTTCCAACAAATTTTAATAACTTCACTATTGTGGCTTTGCCTTCAAAATTCAATTCACAATATCTGCTACAAGATTGCCCAAAAAATATTTGTCGCTCTATCAATGTTTTCTTTTGTTCTGACTCATGGAAACTTTGTAAATCAAATATGACAGTAAAAGGATATTGTACTGATGTATCATCATGTAGCAATGTAGCAAAAAAAGTAAGATATATTATTTACCACAGTGGAAGTGAAGGCATTAAAAATATTGAAGTTCAGATTCAGCTAGCAAATGTTTCCAGTAGTTTCAAACAAGAATTTGAAGTAATCTATAAGTGGTTTGGATTAAATCAATTAATATTTGAAAGAAGTGGAAATCCTGGTTATATTGAAGGAAAACACATTTTTATTGGTACTCAAATGATTAATAAAACGGAAGAGATAGAAATAAAATATGTGGTTTTTAATAAATCTCATCCATTTTTAACTTTGCCAATAGCAGAAAAAAGTGGCATGTGCAGTGAGGTGGAGAGATACCCAGTGAAGTTTTTAGAAAATGTAAAATTAAAATGCTCTTTAGCAGTTAAATCCTACAACTTTTCAACATCAGCTTGTATCAAGCTACAAAATCGTACTTTTGAGACACTTGTTAATTTTATGATGCTTAAAAACTTTGATAAGATTAATTTAAATAGACAGTTTGTGTCTAAGTCAGGTAATGTTTCTGATAACAGCACTGACAGTTGGGCAAAGATGTTTTTTGAAAAAATTCCTCAAAATGTGATTACTTCTCAAGTGATAGACAATGAAATTCAATGTTCAGGATTAGTAACTTCAGTTATGTTTGATATTGTTCATTCATTGATATCAAAACCAGGAACAAATGATAATCATGTAATTTTGGGGATAGGTGTAACATTTTCTCCAGAAGTTGATTTAAAGTGGACAAAGTGTACTGGTAAAATTTGCCAGGACACATTGCAAATAGATTTAGTTACTTATGTATCATTTCATGATGTTTCTAAGCCTACAAGGTACTATATTGCTGGTGGGCCAAACTTAGATATAAGTTTACCTTATGACTTTTTTTATCCATTTTTGAGTCATTCAAAATCAAGTGCACCTGCATTACCTACTACATTTTTTTATAACGTTTGCATCACTTTATGTGTAGTTTACAATCTACAATTATTATCTTAAGTAAAGAACTGACATATGTTTGTGTTCAATTTTAATTATAATTTTTCATGTAAGGTATAAATAATAAATTTAAATAAAGTTTTCTAATTTGTTCAATCTACATGAAATGAAAATAAAATTTTTTAAAATTTGGAAAACAATTATTTTATTATAAATAATAACGTGTAACACTTGTAAAAGTAATTACATTTTATTTTACATATATAAACATTTGGAAATTATATTAGCTGTATTTTATAGATTCTATTAAAAGTAGTTTCAAGCATTTACTATTTTAAGTTAGCTAAGACTGACTAGTTGACTTATGTACAATTTCAAAATTTAAGACTTTCAAATTATTAAACTTAACTTGTAAATTATTTTTGTAATTATCAAAATTATTAGTTCAAATAAATAATTTAATGTTAGCTTATACCGTATATATCAAAGGACAAGAGATGAATTTTACACACAGCGCATGGTTTGTAATACTTTGTGGAATGTCGACTGTGAGGCACGACATTAAGAAAGATGGGCATAAGTCAAAGTAAGGATCCAGCTTCTTAGCTATAGAAAGGTTGTTGATCAACTCAACGAAAGATAGATTTTTGTCTTAGAAGGCTAGGTTCTCCTGTCTGTAATCAAATGCCACATATATCAATATCAGGAATTCTTTTTAGCAAATGATTTGCTGCTATTCACACAGATCTGCTCGTTTCATTCTAACCTTTTTTGGCCATTGCAATTCCTATACCTAAGATACTTGCCACACCAACGATAGCTCCTGCTATTGCCATACCTTTCAGACCCTCTGAAAATAAAAAAGTAAAAAATCAATCAATTAGTATGCCAATTTTAAACATAGTTTTTTTATGTATGTAAAAATACATACCTCTGTCCATTTTCTTTTTGATAAGTTTTTCCAAATTTTGGACTTGAACATTCCCAGGTTCAATTTGAAGAAAAGCTCTGACATAACACAGAGCTTTGGAAAATTCCTGTGAGAATTTATTTTTATTAATACTTTAAATAATATTATTCTAATAATTTAAAAAAATATAAGTAAAATTTTTACCTTTATTCTTGCATTGCCAATAGCCAGATAATACAGAGAATCTCTTTTCAAATCATCTCCATTGTTAGCATACAAATCTTCTAACAGCATTATTCCTTTTCTTATATCTGCGGGATATTTACTTCGCACCAAACACCAGGCATATTGAAATTGTACTTTTTGGTCCACTGATCCATTATGTAGTTGCTCATTGTATTTACACTCATGAGTCTGAAAAATATTTTAGAAAAATTTTCTTAGTATATAAATCAATGAGCAATTGTGAAAAATTTTTGGCTAAAATAAGGAGATGACGCAATATTTGTGACATTTTGAAGAGTCCATGAATCGTCAAATTGAATACAATACGCATAACGTTGTTTTTATAGCAATGACTCATCCTTTACATCGTATCATTATCAGCATATGCATTGCATACGAAAAATAATGTTATATTTATGCTTGAATAATTAAATGTGGTAAAGTATTTCTAATTATAATGTATTATATTTTAAAAACTAAGTATCTTATAATCATGACGAAATAAAATTATAAGTTGCAGAGAAAATTAAAAATCGTAACCTCAAAAACTTTAACACTTGTTACAGCAAGAAAGATTTTTGAAATATTAATATATTTTTATCAAAATAATTGTTTTAAACAACAGACTAAAAATAAAATTACTTATAAATCGCATCAACTTACTTTTAAATCTTCTGAAGAAACGATCTCGTCTAGCACGTCCTCCATCTTGACGTTATAAAGGAGCAATGAGATCAGAAGCGTGAATGATGTTTTGAATAGCAGAGGTGTCGCGTCTGCAGCGTAATATAAGTATTTTTGTATTTACAAATCTTTTATGCAGCTTCTTTTCATCTCGTCATTGTTTAGCATTGAAATATAGATATTTCAGAATAAATTCCCAAATATAATTTGATATATAAAAATAAACTTTTTAATTTTTAAAGAAAACATTTGAATATCCATGAAAGTTAATATAAACTTTTACTTGGCATATAAGTGCTCATTTTATTATTGTGGATATAAATAAATAATTTTCAGCATCACATTTATTAAACTAAAAAAGTGTTTATTTTATATAAGTTAAACATACGTTAAATAAAAAAAATAGAATTACATTATCGCTGTATGTGATCTACATATACACGCTAATTAATTATTTTATTTTAATTTTATTTCAATTTATAATTGTTAAAATTAATAATCAAAAAATTACGTAGACGTATCGAAAAAAAAAAAAAAAATACAAAACATTTATACGATTAAAAAAAGCTTAATTTATAAGAATTTCTTATTAAATTTACTTGGGCTTTTGTTGAAGAGACTTTTTTTTTGGATTTGTTGAAATTGGAGTGGTATTACCAGCAGGTGGATTTAATTGCTTTTGAATACGTACATTTGGTGAGCCCTGAGATGGTACATTTAAATTAGGTTGATTAGTCGAATTATACGTTTGAGAAGATAAACAACACACATTTGAACATTGAGAAGCGCCACAACGATTAAAGCGAAAATTTAGCTGAGGAGCTGTAGAATTATTTAGCAAATTTTGTAAATTATTAATTTGCGAGTGGATATTTGATACTTGACTTTCAATTCTTTTAGCTTCCTCGCGCAATGAGTTAATCGAACTCTGAATATAAGTCTGATTGAAATCCAAGTTTCCAGGATACTGGGATGGAATTGTATGATAAGGAATAACTGTATTGAAACTTGAAAATGGTGTAAATGTTCCTCCGTGGTTGTTTGATAAATTAGGATTAAAATAAGGCATTGGGACAAATACGTAAGGAGAACAATTTTGATTCGGAGTCATAGACGTTGATGCGCACATTTGATTTGGAATCATTGACGCTGTTGCATGAATTTGATTCGGAGTCATGGATGGTGATGCAGACATTAGATTTGGAGTAATGGATGGTGGTGCAGACATTGGATTCGGAGTCTTGGGTGATGATGCACACATTTCATTCGGAGTCGTAGACGCTGATGCACGTATTTCATTCGAAGTCGTAGATGCTGATGTAGATTTTTGATTCGTAATGATGGATGATGTTGCACTCATTTGCTTCGGAGGAACTGATGGTGACATATGGATTGAATTATCGCTTATATTATTTGACTCTTCTTCGATTACCGCATTAACGATATTCGATGGACTGGATAAATTCAAATCGCTATGATCGTCAATACGTCGTCTTGTCCTACGAAAACTACCAACGTTACTTTTATTCTTATTGTTGTTGTTGTTATTGTTGATGATGACGATGTTGGCTTTGCTGTCTTCGTTATCCTTATCACGTCGACATATAGTAATTTCCGGTAAATTTTCCATACATATTACAACTTCATCATCAATATCAACTTCCTCTTTCACGACGATATCCGATTCGACCGAGATGGAACAATTATTTTCTCCTGAACTTGCACCATTGCATTGAATTTCCCGATGACTAACAATTGACGCGTTCACATGGTCTTCTTGCACTTCATGCATTTCACTACGGCAACTGACAGATAAATTTTGCTCCGGAGTTTCATCCTCGTACTCTAAATTATTTCTCGATTGAACCAGTTCATCTAATCTTTCGTCTCTTTCAATCAAAACAATTGGCTCCACGTAGGTATCATCTTGTCCATCTACTCCAGACAAAATATTTAATTCGCTTCTAGAGTCATTCAAGGAAACTGTTCTAGCCTTCTTTGGCTCCGAGGGATTATTCTGAAATAAAGAGCACTGGCTTATGTCTTGATCTACACAAGTCATATAAATATCAAAACTAACAACACACAATTTATAACTACTTACTCTGGCTGCCTCCTCAAGGGTCATGGTGCGTTTCGCGACGAGTCTGGGCAGCTGGAGACCAAGATTTTCATTACGATTGTCATCTTCGTCACTGATATTGTTATCACTAAAATCCTCCTGATTCTCTTGATAATTTTCTTCAGCAGCTGGTTGAAAATAACTGGGAATAGTAGTGAGCATTTCCAAATCTTTTTGGATCTTAATATTATGAAACTTTATGTAATCCTCGAGCTCGCGCTTGATGTGGGGACGCAGCTCTTTGCTCTTTACCCTGAACATATCCCGGTAGACGTACTCGAGGGCTGTCATATAATTATGTGGCTCTGGATTTTCCATCTCCATTAACTTTGCGATAAATTGTTGATATGCGCGTGTATCGTCTACAAAACGCTTGCGACCCACACCAATTTTCTTTTTTGTTGTTGTTGTTGGTGTAGTTGAAGACGCCATTACTAAATTTCGATTCTAACGGATCATTTACTGCAGACACAAAGATAATGTTTCACAGTCACTGGTAGATTTTAATCACTTATCAAAGATTTCAAAATGCTTTTCTTTCTTCTTATTTTTAAAGTCAAACACATTTACGAAATGATAAAGTTCTGTTGATTATTTGACATGGAAGTTTTACGTCGTTTGAAAGGCTGTGAGTGACTGTCGAGTATATAGAGAAACAAAGTCGTCATCGAAGGAGGAGAGAAATGATTTGTTTATTTTCTTTTCAATAATTGGACTAATAATTTTGGACAACGATTTAAATTGTACGAAAATAATTTTACGGGAACCAATGGAGGGGGGAGGGGACTTACTATTACGTAAGTGCTGCAAATTAATTTTTACTCTCAAAACATTTATTGTAATTTTTCTATTTGTATATTTAAAAAAATGCACAACTCGTATATAATAACTAACGATTTTAAAGTAAATTATAAATCTTCGATAAGTTATATTATTCAAATAAAAATTGTGAGCAAGTACACATGAATATAATAATTTTAATTTTTCTCATAATTGAAATTTTTTAATCCGTAAATTATTCTTTTAATACTGAAATGCAAATAATATATTATGAAATAAAATATAAATCATAATAATTATTTAAACGATTTTTTTTTTTTTAATTTTTTGTTTATCCGAGGACGTGGAGAATGCATTGAAGCACCATAAGAAGGCTTACGGACCTTCCTGTGTGTGGGACTCAGTAAAATGTTTCGAAATGTGAAAAATGAAAAAATGTTTGGAAGAAAAAAGAAAAGAAAAATTATTTGGAAATAAATTACCACTACCCACTAAACTCCCAAGTCCTTAGCGCTAATTAAGCATAAAACAATGTCTCGATATGCAAATTTAAAAGGAATCATCATTATTATCGCGAAAAAAAAGTTTAAAAAGACATTGTTTTTATGCTTATTACATGGTAGTTTAAATAACGCAACTTCGACGCTTTACAATATTAAATCCTAACGATATAGACTTGTGTACACAAGCTTACGCTTTTCGCAAACGATACTTAACGGATATCCGCAAGTCTACGAGAATATGTACATATTCTACAATAAAACTACCGCTGTACGCAATTAAATTAAATACGCAACCTACGATTTAAGTATCTAATAAACTATCGCTCGGTACTTGCAAGTTTACAAAATTACACCCTAACAAACTATCTTTTAACGCAAACGCTTTTCTTTCGAGTCGATTCCATGAAATATAAACTTGTATAAAAGTTGTGGGTCCCCAGCGCAGTTGAAATAAACACGAGTGACAATATTGGTACCTGTAAACAAAAAACAAAAAAAAAACAATTTATAATAATGGCTAATTTATTATAACAAATATTGTTAAACTATATGTTAAACTGTTGATAGCACTAAAGCCATTTAAGCGCTTGAGAAGTGGTGACATGTGCATAGATGTAAATGAAATGGATTGTCATCCCAATGTAGTTGACGCAGTATGAGAAATTGCACTATCAGCTGATTTAATATATTAAAAAAACTTTTATATTACAAGTTTTCTTATCAATTTAAACTTTAAATAATAAAATGAAAATTATATCATCATAGTTACCATTAGTACTAATGGTATGGCTACCATTAGGATGTTATGGTGGTGGGAAGCTGCAAAGTTGAGGAAGTTCGATCGCCAAAAAATATGATACCTATAAAAATTGTAAAAATATAAATTTTTCAATGTCTTAACAAAGTATTACATTTTAAATATTTGGAAATCTGTATAATTAAATAAGGTATTTTTTTATCAAAATTTAAAAAGTAATGTAAAAAGTAAAAGATTATTACAAAGATTACAAAACATTAATTATAAGAATTATTAATCAAAAATTTGTATATTAAAAATAGTTTGAAAAATTTAATATTCATTTACCAGAACTGAAAATGGAAAAATAGTAGATTACCAATAATTTTAGATGTTGATGAATTACAGTAGCATCCGTCGGCGAGAGGAAGATGTAATGATGAAAACCAAGATTGTAGTCACTAAAAACCACAATAGGCCTTGCGAAGAAGAATAACTACTTTCCCAAGGGCTGCTAAAGATATGCACGACTTGCTCGACAAATCAACTTTGAATAGACTGAAAATATAAGATTTAAAAAAATATTTTTATGTAAATTATTTATTAGAAAAAAATATTTTAATAAAATAATATAATTTTAATTCATGCTCACTCTGAAAATGATTTGTAGTAGCTAAAATTAGTATTATAGCTTCTTTTGCTGCCCAAATCAAAACTGAGTGCTGCCGTTTGTTCACATCCACGCAGCTCGATGGTACCAATATCAGTTTCTGTAATCATACAGAAGGAGAAGTCTTGCAGTCGAGTAAAGTTGTTCTGTTGATCCGTAGCCTGAAAGTTCAAAAGTTTTTTGTAAAAAAGTTAGGTAGGTTAAAATAATAGAACAAAAAAATAAAGATTGATTAATTTTCCCTAACTTCTTGACGAACTCAATGTTGGCTCGTTGCAATGAGATAAAGTTAATTTGAAGTCTGAAATTGATGTCTTTTGTTGTGTGTGTTCCAAACGAATGTGATGATCGGTTAGATAAAAAGAAGACCTAAAAGACCTAACATGATCAAGTCTTGAGGTTTCTGCTGTTGCCATAAAAGGCTATCAGCTTTCTGTGAAATACAAAGAATAAAAAAATTTTGATTAAGTCTTGAGAGAAAGAAAGATGATTTTCTTTGGCATCTTCTTCATAATCTCTATGCAGACTCGTTGCGACGCAATGAAGTCGATTAAAATTCTCCAATCGGTGTCTTTTGTCGTGGGCGTATCAAATCAATGCGACGATCGGTGAGATGAAGACATGATTGGATCTTAAGGTTTCTGCTGTTGCCATAAAAGGCATTTGATTAAGTCTTGAGGTTTCTGCTGTTGCCATAAAAGGCTATCAGCTTTCTGTGAAATACATAGAAAAAAAAATTTTGATCAAGTCTTGAGAGAAGGAAAGATGATTTTCTTCGGCATCTTCTTCATAATCTCGATGCAGACTCGTTGTGACGCAATGAAGTCGATTAAAATTCTTAAATCGGTGTCTTTTGTCGTGGGCGTATCAAATCAATGCGACGATCGGTGAGATGAAGACATGATTGGATCTTAAGGTTTCTGCTGTTGCCATAAAAGGC
>JAPYZE010004290.1:4157-15126 GCA_030522805.1 Leptomastidea abnormis
ATTAAAAATTATTTACAAAAATGAAATTATTATTGATTATATTGCTGTCAAATAAATATGTCTATTGTCATGTTAATAAAATTTTAACTCACTATAATTTAATATAGTCTTATAAAAGAATGATTAATTATAAACTATCCCAAATGACCAGCAAAATAAAAAAATATAAATACTTAAGACCCTATCTTCTCGTTAAAAGAAAAACTTAAGAACTTAAAATTACATAGCCATATTTTTCTACTTAAAAAAAAACCACAGCACTAAAGATCGACAAAGCCAAGTATATGCAGAATTAACGCCAACCACAAGTATAATAAATTTTTTTTTTTTTCATGTTTGTCTGTGGGAGGCTACCAAGAACTTTTACAAGCAAATTTTTTTTTTGTTCCACTCCAAGCCGGAAGAAAAGAAGTGCCATGAGTAGAACCTTTTTCGTTTCGCTCACTGAGAAACGAAGAAAACGTCACGCGCAGGTGAAAAAAAAAAGAAGAAGAAGAAAAATAAGAAACGGCAGTGTGTATATACGTAACGTCGTACGCTATGAAAACTGCTGCTGCTCCTGTGCACCAGCGTATAACACAATTGAGTTCAAAAGTTAATTTCGAATCTCCGGGCGTGTATATATAGTAGTAGAGTAGTAGTAGTAGTAGTAGTAGTAGTGTGGGTTAAGCGTAGCTCTACTGAATGTTGATGTTGCGGTCTTTGTACAATTTTTACAGTTGGACTTTTTTTTTGGATATTTGAAGAGAAAGAAGTTTCCTGGGTTTGAAAAATAAGTGACTATGAATTTTTTTTCTCCCATTGAATTCAGTTATAGACTATTTATTTAATTATCTTGAAAGAGTTTAAATTGTCCTTCCAAGCTTTTGAATAAAACGTAAAATGAAATTTTCAAAAATGCATAGCAATATCCTTTTTCGAATAAAATTTGGTACCATATATATATTGGGACAATTTTAGTGTACCTTCTGTGTAAAGTAAATACAAAAAAGCGGAAGCGGAAGTCAATTTTCAGAGTAAAGAGTTATGAGTGTGAATAAATGATGGTGTATGTGTATATATCGTGTGTTTATATAAAAGAAATGTAGATAACTAAAGAAAAACTGATTGGTCAAAAGAATTGAAAAATCTTTCGTTGTCGTTGTCGTGTGTGTGATTCTTTTTTTTTCCAGAAGCGTTAATTTTTTTTTTCAACTCGTCCTTGCACATGATTTGACTTTTCGATTTACAAAATTAAATTTTGTTCTCTTCTTGAACGATATATATTTTTTTTTTATCCATGTTTTTATCTCAGTACATTTTAGGTGAAGAAATCGTCTCGTACAATATTAAAATTAAGTTTAATAGTTATTCCCCTATGAATTTTGATCGAAAAATCTTTCAAAAATAATTAAATTTTAGATTTCCTTCTTATTTGGCCCCAAGAATATAATATTAAAACTTAAACTTATCTCTGTTCTCTCTCACTACGTGAAATATAAGCGAACATTTTCTGAAGATCTTAAGTAGAATGGAAAAGAAATGATATTTTTTTTTTTTTTTTTATTATTCGTACGTTTTAACGTCACTCAAAAGTGCGATTTAAAGTTTCGTTATTAAACTGTGAATTACGCAAAACTTTTCAAGTTTTCCACGACACTTTAAACTCGCAAAACTATACCTAAAAAGTTTTCGTTTAATTTCAGAAAATTCAAAGTTAATGAATATTTTAATTTATCTTAAGTTTTCAACGATCTTTCTCTTTCGATTGATCGATCACTAGATAGAAAACTTGCATGCACAACAAACAATACATATACATTTCAATAATTTTCATCTCTACACTATTCAGAAAAGACTAAACAAAAAACTTGCCAGTAGTTTTATTTAGTAAACCAAGCCCTTTTTTTTTATTACCATCGATAGAAGTTAATTGAAAAAATCCCTATCGACCTTTCCCATAACCCAGTGCAATAAAAAAAGGTACAAATAACGACGGAAAAATGGACAATGAATTGTTGACAACTTTTTCCCTTGAGGGGGTCTATATCGAGTCTATGGTATATAGCTACTTTTAACTTTCTCCTATTTCTGTGTTTTTTTTACGGTTTTATATATATACCTGTACATGTTGGAGGTCGATGTACCTGAACACGCGAACAAAGATTGTGTACTTGAAGTTTACGCACATGCTGCTATTTTAAAAACAAAAAAAAATTATTGCTTTCTTTATTTTGTTAATCAAAATTATGTGTTAGCTAAATGATTTTTTTTATTTTATTTTTATAAAAAAAAACGTATGAATTTGACAGCAAGCAAATAATTTTTATTTTCATTTAAAACCTTTTTTGACATTATATAATATATGTATTTTAGGTTACAGTTGAGAATCTTATAAACGATAGACACCAAGAATCGAACCCACAATCAGCAAATTACGAAGCTTATGATTTACCGACTAAGACACATATCACCTTATTAATCAATATGATTAATTTACTAACATTTTCCATTTTCTATATAAAACTTATATATTCTGTAATTCATATAAATTTCAACTCAAGATTTATTTGAAAATTCTTTTTTCACTTGCAAGTATCTACTCAGTTAACGTTTATTGCAAGAAAAAAAATATTTACATCAAATTACTCTTTTAACTGAAAATGAAGTACATTTATTGTACACTAACGAGTAATCTGACATCTCATTACAATTTTTTTTCATCCTATTTTCAATTTCTTATGGCCCTTAAACATTTACTTCAACAAACTTTTTTATTTTCTCTTCTCATTAATTTTCAAAACACATCGAATTTACTTTTCACTAAATCTAAATTTGGTACTAATTTTTTTTTTAACTTATTTTTCATTCCAGTTTCTTTCCGTTGCCTTATTCATCAACTCGACATGAAAACAACTTATCAAAAAAAGAAATACCAAGTTTCCTTTGATTTCACCGAAAATTCAAGCTCAAGTAAAAAAAAAAGACTTTTATCATCCTCTCATTAATTTATCACACAAAAACACATGTTCACTCATGACAAATATTCATCGTTTGATAATCAGCCGCAATTATAAAATACAATCACACATAAAAAGCTCTAATTTAAACTTAAATAAATCTCGAAAAACTTCCAACAAGAAATCAAAATTACGCAAATTCTTGGAATAATTTTTACCACACACACAATATATTAGAAGAAGCCTCGACAATTTACGCTTCCATTATTAACACGTGGACAGTCACACATATAATCCTCTTGACCTTGTGGATCAATTTGCTCTCAAAAAAAAAAAAAAAAAAAAAAAAGCAAACGATTGGCTAACTCAAAAGAGCCGCGAACAATTGGCTTTAATTGACCAACATCATCTCACTGTCGACTTTATCCACCAAACGAGCTATAGTATCAATTTAATTCTGACTGGTACCAATCGTTTTCACAAGAGCTCAACTCTACTGTTTTTGCTACATAGTATATAAGAGCGGCTTATGTGTATCTATATGATGCTTTCAATGATTTCCTATATAACTGCCAATCACATTGATTGCTTACTATATCCTACAATTCATTAGTTACTGGTTAACTTAAAAGAGTAAAGAAAAAAATTACAGAAACACATTAATCTTATTTTTACTTCGTTTAGTTTCTAAGAAAATAAAATATAAAAAAAATTAGCAAGTTTACTAGAATTGAGTGGCTGATAAAAAAATTTTTTTTTTTACATTGACATAAATCTGTATATTTGTTATATATATTTTTGTACTGCTGCTGTGTTCGTCACTGTCGGCTTATCAACGCGATTTTTTTTGGAGCAATCATTGCTATACATATATATTTCTCTCTCTTTCGGGAGTTTCGTCGTTCATGTGCAAGTGACAAAAACTATTTTTTTTTTACCATGTGTGCCAAAATGCAACGGCTTGAAAAACAAAAAAAAATGATAGAGAGTTAGGAGAGAGAGTTATTTCCCTGTTCCCATAAATAACGAGCGAAAAATTCCGCTTCATTCGTCGAATTCATCTCGTCAACGGGTATATGACGAATTTGTTTCTCCCCATTCCCTCTTTTTTGTCAAATCCGTCATCGAGCCATCGAAATTTGATTTTTATACTTTTTCTAAACGTACGTTGAACAAAAAAAAAGTGTGTGTGTCTGTAAAAAAAAGAGGCGTATAAACTCAGGCTTTTTCGTTGATTTGATGTAAGTGGAATAACGAGGTTGCAGTGAATTTGTAAGATGATACATCGTCCCAATTTTAATGAAAAGAAGGTGACATTTTATTGGCATGCATATTCGAGAATAAGAACTGGAATACACTTGATTTTCAGAGCTCTAATAAATATTACTGACTTTCACAAGTTGAATATTTTTTTTTTTTTTTTTTAATTCTTGAGATTACGGAACTGTAGACTTGTGGCTTATAAAGATGATCATTAACTGGTTGCTAACGTTTGTAGAATCTGCATGATAATTTTAAGCTCATAAAATTACATTTTTTATTTTTTATATTTTTAGCTTAATTGACAAATATTTTCAAGTTTCTCTATAATAAAAATATTTTTGAAAATTTTTTATTTCCTAATACACGTTTGATTATTTTTATTAATTTTTTTTTTTAATAACTTTTTAATGAAATATATTAAGTTCTATAAATAAATTAAATTATTATCAATATTAAAAAAAAATGAACAACAAATAACGAAAACAAAAAAAAATTTTTTTATTTGCTTTTATATAACTTTGAAAATACATTGATATTTTATCTTTAAAAGACTTTTATAAATGTAAATTTGGATTATATATCACATATTTTATATTGGCACAAAAAGCTAGAGCGTATCAAATCATATACTAACAATTGATCTCCATTAATCGATGTGTTTTTTTGGTTTCAAAGTCTTTTTTTTTCAAATAACAGAAAAATTCATCGGTTTCTTTTTTATTTTCAATTTAACGTTTGCTTTTTAAATTCTTTAGCCTCTCGTTATTCGTTATCTCAAGATACACTCGAAATAATATAATAAACGATTTAAAAAAAAAATTCTTTTTCCAATCTCCCTTTCAAAAACAATTCATTTGAAAATAATTTTAAAAAATTCCAATAAACATTTTACTAAAAAAAAACCTCTATCACCTACAATATTGCATCAAATCCGAAAATTCTCCATCTATCTAATTCATTAGAATCTATGTTTGTCGGTCTGATTATCGATCTCTCTTGCATATCAAATACTTGCTCTCACAAATGACAAAAGTACATTGACAATATTCGTTTTAGCTTATATATGTATGTAGAATAGCATCGTAACGTCTGGGTAATGTGAATAATATAAGAGTGTCATGATCAGTAAAATGATTATTTTGTTTTGACATCGATGCTTATGATCGATTTTCAATCAATTTCTATAACCCATCGTTTTGTCCTTAAAAGCTGTTATTATGTGAATCGAGTGGAATACGTATTATATATTGATGTTTATACGTTTTTATTGTCATATAAAACGTGTTTTATAATTGATGATTTATTTTATTGGCTTTTTTTCTCTTTAAACACTTTTTAAATGGTGTAATATACTGAGGAATTTTTTAGTAAAAAAAATGTATTACGAGCTAATCAAAGCTATTTATTAAATATGTTATGTAATAATTTGTGACATAATATTTAGAAAATGAATTTAACGAATGTAAGTCAAAATTCTAGATTTTAAATTCTAAGTTAGATACTGATAATTTAAAAAAAAATTGATAAAACTTAATCTTTTTATTTTCTCATATCTTACTGAAAAGCCAGTTTGGTTATTTTTTATGTATTTATGTATCCCCAAAAGATTTTATAAAATTTTATAATTAATAAAAAATGTATTAAAATCACTAATTCAAAATAATATAATAATATATTAATTAATTTATTTTTATTTTTCAGGTAAGAAATTTGTAATATTAAAAAATTCAATAACTTATTAGACAATAAATATTAATTACGTTTATCAACTTATAATCAAGGTAAGTTTATCTTCATCATTTAAAGATAAAAAAAAAATTAATAGTTCTTCTATATAACATATATTACGAAATTCATTATTAATTCATCTCGTACAATATCAAAAAATTAAAAAAATACCAATCTCCAATTTTTTCTACCTCATACCCATATTTTAATTTCAACATACTCCCTACCCATTAATTTTAATATCTCCATTCAATTCACATATTTCCCCAAATAAAAAATTATCAATTCACACAAAACAATAACCACACCCACCTAAAATCAAAAACCACCCACTTTATTTCCCTCAAACAAAAAACCCCCACAATCATTTCTCTATTTTTCTCTCTCAAAAAAAAAGTCATACTTTCTTTTCTTAAATCTCAACAGCCAATGACCGTGTCCCCTTATCCAAGTCATTCACCCGCGATCGATCTTTCTTCCTCCGATGCCGAGTGAAATAGCCGCTAGATAAGAGACAGAGACAGAGCAAAATAACCGGCATAGCGTTTCACTATACAGTGTACCATCCACACACATTTATCTCTCTCACTCTTGTATACACTTACGTATAGTCGACAGCTGTCTCTTGTATATATACATATATACACACACCTACATAGTAAATCGCGGTCGTATATACGTACAAGAACACGCGCGCGCGCAGTGGGGCAAAGAGAGAGATAGAAAGAGAGAGAAAAGTCAGTTCAACAGGTGAGCCAATACTCTGACGTCTATACACAATCATATCTCTCTGTCTTTCTTTTATTCTTTCTCTCTCTTTCTATCAATCTCTCATTAAAAAAAAAAAAATAATAAAGCTTCTCAGTTTAGTTTACGCACCTGCCGGTGTCCGGTGCGCGACTCTTCAATTCGTAATACATGATGTCCTGACTGCTTGGTAACATAGCAAGTGCTTCTTCCAATTCTTGACTATATTCAAGATCTAAATTACCCTCGCCATCCTGGGTAAGGGTGGCTAAATCAAAGCCCATATCTATGCCTGATTCGTCCATTATCAGATCTTCTTTTTATTATTTTTTAAGAAATCCAGCTTCTTTACTATATCTTGGCACTTTTAATTTTTTAATCTCAATTAAATTTGAGATTTTGTGGTCAGTTAACAGAACTTAATGATATATATCACACTGATGATGATTATTATTATCACACACAAAGATAAACACTCACATTCACACTTTTTAAAAATATATTAATTCACAGCTGATGATAAATCATTCTTCAAATAAATAACAAAATTTCGCGCACAGTATCAAATAAATTTTTTTTAATATACAAACACAATTAATTTCAATAGATAACAGTATAATAAACCAAGCCAAAATATAAAACCACAAATAATTTCGGCCTACTTTTCGCGCGACCGGCTTTGGCTTACAAACGACAACCTCCGTCGTCGACTTCTCATCGTTTTGATCACACAAACACACATCACCGATGGTGAAGGGGAGGGGATATATATACCAGTATTATAGCAAATGCAACGTTAAACTTTTTTTTTTTAGTATATAAAAGACTTGCTGAGATGGCGCAAGTTACGTTCTCCAGGGCGTAGCATATGATATTATAGAGTTTTTTTAGCAGTGCTATATACTTTGGTTTCTAACACTCGCGTCGTCACGAAGATCACGTGAATATAAAAAAAAAAGAGATAGATATAGTTGGTGATTGGTATAACGGTTTATATACAAAATGAAAAAAAAAAATGTAAATTCGCGAGATGAAACTTTTTTAAGGTTCCCCCGCGCGAGCAGGCGCCTGCCTCGCGAGAGAGTGTGTGCGATGTGGACCCGCTTCAGCACTTCAACGACGATCGTCGTCCGCTACCACGATTGCGGGGCTTGCAAGAGACTCTTTCTCTTACTATCTATATAGGTGTATCTGTCTTTCTCTTTCAATATTCTCTGTCTCATTTCTGAGCGTTAAGAGACGATGAACGTTCAATGGATGTTATGTTGGCTGGTATATTTTAATGTTAGTAAGAGTGAGATGGAATGAGATGAGACCACGAGGTGGTTTGGTGCTTATTTTTTTATTGTGAATTGAGGAATATGTGTGTATGTGTGTGTATGTGTTAGAATGTGATGGTAACGGAATTTGCGAAATGAAAGAGATATATGGCGCCATCGTTTGGTAAGTTGATGAAGTTTAGTTGGTCTGTGTATAGTCGTTTATAATCTACTGAAAGTTAGAATTGAGCTTTTTAGATATTCTCGTGATTGTGGGTATAATATGATTTTTGCAGTAACTGGTAATTTATATTTTTTTGTGGAATATTTTGTTTCATTAAATTTTGAATGCTTTTGTTTGAATTTTTATTTTTTATTATGGTTTTGTAATAAATTTTTTTTTGCTTATTATTTTTGAGTTTATCAACTTTTTTGACAGTTTTGCGTAATTATATTATGTAAGAATTGTTGAGTTTTTTTTTTTTTAATTTATAAGATATGCGGATGTTTAATATTTTATAAAAAAAAAATAATAAATTTTGATATTTATTGTCTCATTTTGAAATTAAGTAGTAACAGACGTATTTTCAGTAGTAACAGACAAGTGTTTAGTTAATAAAAAAAATTTCTATTTTATTATATTTAACAAGGATTTTACATCATTTATGAATAAATCTTCGCTTTTAAAATTTATATTTCAAATTATTATAAACAATTCTTTTATTAAAAAGAATTCCATAAAAAAAAAAATCAATCTATACAACCATCCAAATCAAAGCAGCATACCTTTCAAGTAGTAACAGCAGCGAAGCAAGACCCATACCAATACTAAATTTAAAAAAAACCCAAAAATCACATCAAATAATCAAAAATCATTACATAACGGATAATAAAGCATATACATCCAAAAACTCTCAACATTCAATCTTCCCCCTTACCCTTCCTTTATTCCCTTCCCCCATAATAGTAATAATCAGTTTTACCAAACTGCCAAGCTTCCTCCTCAGGCTATACACCATACTCGTTCGTTCATTCGTTCGTTCATGCCTGTAAGGATACGCAAGTCAACCAGAGAGCAAGTACAAAAGCAAGGTCCCTTCTTCTCTTCCTTCCCTCATCATCTCCTCAAGTTCTATTGTGTCGGAAAGCAAAGGACAAAGAGGTAGAGGTATAGTAGGTAGTAGTAGGCAGCCGTAGGCGGACGATGTGTTAAGTGCGAGTTCGGATACAACGGATGGTATATGCATATACTATATACGTACACTACTGCATCTATCCTCCTCCTCCTCCTCCTCTTTCTCGACGTCGTCGGCGTAGGTAAATGCTAGCGACAAGTACATGGCAAAGGCAATGCCGCAGACGCGACCTGAGGATATATATATTAATTCGGTCTTGCGAGAGACTAGAGCTATGAGATACCACAACTCCCTGACTTTACCTATACCCTTAGTTGTACATATATATGTATATATGAAATCTTGGACGAGTTACTCCTACCAAATGTTTCTTGAGATTTCAATGGTATGTATATATGTGGATATGCGTTTATAGTAGTATTACGAGTCAACATGAAAAAAACAAAAAAATATGTTTTGTGTATCCAATTCGGTGGTAAAGCAAAACAAATGAAAAATTTGCAAGATCAGCTTGTATAAAGTTAAACAGTTTATACTGTTGTTGAATAAACATAAAATTGAAATAATGTAAGAGGATTTTTTGTAAGGTTTTTTTTTGAACGGATGATTGAGTTGATGTACAAAATTTTTAAGTTTGAAGTTTTAGTGTGTTGTCATCTTTCGTGAGTGAATAATTGTCTGGGATTTTTTTTGATTTTTTTTTTTTTGTGGAAAGAATTGATTTTTTTCTGGTTTCTATTTTCTTTTTTTTTTTGATCATGGGATTAGAGGCAAGATTTTTAGGATATTGTTTTGTCATTGTTGTTAGTTTAGTGAATTTAAGTGTTAATGGTCATCTGAGACCAGAACTTTTACCACAATTTGATGATTACTGGTTTTTATACAAGGTAAATCTATCGATAAACATAACAAATCAAACATTTTCACATAATTACTAACAAAAAAAAAAATAAATAAATATTCACACGTTATGTTTATACACTTATCATTTACAGTCTCAACACAATAAAACTTACTTAGGTCGTGAAGAAGCTAAACGTCGAGATTCATGGGAAGAGAATCTCTTGTTTATTTACGAGCATAATCTCAAAGCAGCAGCGGGACATCATGATTATGTATTACGAGATAATCATTTGGCAGATCTTAATACACCGGATTATATGAAAGATTGGGTATGATTGTATTTTACGAAGTTTTTTAGTTTATTTATCTCATAATTAAATAATTGTTGAGTTTAATACAAAAAATTTTTTTTATCCATCAAAATAAAAAAAAAGTATTTTATTTCAATTGTATTACAAGCCAACTTTCAAGACAAAAATCACAATTATTGCCTGTAATTTTAATCTTACTTTTTTTTCTCGTCTCTACAAAAAATCAAATTAAAATCAGAAAAAAAAAGAAAGAAATAAAAGCTTTAGCTTGTGCCAAAGATCCACCAACTACGTGACGCGAACGTCATTACGATCGCTTGAAACTTTTCTTCGTCTACTACAAAAGATTTAACCTCCTCCTTTTCTTCTTTTTTTTATCCAACTATAGTCTTTACTCTTTACAAACTTCAATATTGCTATTTTCAACACACAACAATTTCTGTGATTGAAAAATCAAAAAATCTCTCAACATATTTAATTCAACAAAAAAAAAACAATTTAAGTATATATAAACATATAAATTTTAAGGTCAAACTATCACCAAGTCGTAAAAGACGTCTAGACGACGATGACGAAATGGTAGCATCAGTTCTCCACAATCCAAATTGTATCCCAGAATCATTAGACTGGCGGGAACGTGGATTCAAAACCCAACCAGAAAATCAACGCGAATGTGGAAGTTGTTACGCTTACAGTATAGCAGGTGTGATTGCAGGTCAGATATTTCGACATACAGGCAAGGT
>JAPYZE010004291.1:0-13183 GCA_030522805.1 Leptomastidea abnormis
CGATTTTATATTATATATATATATATATATATATATATATATATATATATATATATATATAAATGTATATAGGTATAAACATCGACGTAGTAGCTCGACTCTCTTAGCCCCTCGTCTCACCGCAGCCAGCAAAATAAGGAGCACACGAGTATAGCAGCAGAGCAGAGCAATATAAGCGGCATCAGGGCCGGGTCGGTGGTGGTGGTGCTGCTGCTGCTGCGGTGCACAACTTGCGCTGCTGCTGCTAAAGAGAATACGAGTAGAGGGGAAGGCGCAAGCGCACTTTTGTCCGCTCGACTCGGCTCGACGCACTTCAGTTCGACACAACTCTCGAGCATATCAAGTCTCTCGTCTACCCTCGCGCGACTCGCACGTTACGTTATTTATATATAGAGTTCTATTCAATGATATATCTACCTACTTTAGTAGAATAGTTAGTTTGATCGTTTGTTACTAATTTATTATTCGCTGAACCATAAGTTTGTCCGTTATCTAACTGTTACAATTTTATGATAAAAAAACATAGATTTTATTTTACACGTACCTATTATTTGCATTTAAAGAACTGAACAAATTTTCTTACTCCATAAAGTCTACAACTCGTAGTCGTAAACCGTGCTCCATTTCTGAAATTTTCAAGTTTATTTTTACGCTTAGAAAAAACATCGTTGGCAGTTTTTATGCGACTTTTAATAATTTTAACAAATGACTCAGAAAATGTTGTACAAGGAAACAAAATGTGTGATTACTACTATTAAAAAAAAAAAATTATTGTTTAATAATTATTAAATAGAAAAAAAACGAAGAAATACAAAATATTTTAATAAGTTTTTTTCTAATATTATTAGTTATCCGATCAGTCCATATATTTTATAAATAATTTTAAATTTAATGTAGGTTAAATAACGTGTTTTATTATCTATCATGTGTCCAACATTTTTATAAAATGATTCCTTAGCGCAGACGCGTAGCAGGTAACTTACGTGTCTCAACAAATTATTTGAGAAATATACACATTTGCTAAAAAAAATCTTATAAGATTTTTAGATTACTTCTGTTTCTAATTGAATGTTAAAAAATATTTGATATTGGTTGTAAAACACAATTTTATTACAAAAAATTAATTTTTAATTTGTGTTTTAAAAAAATTTTAAAAAAAATCAATATTGAGCACATAGATTTAAAAAAAAAAAATATCCATCAAAATAATTTTTTTAAAGTTCAGTGGTGCAAAAGGTAGGAAAAAATGCCATTATACTCGTTGCCTAAATTTTTCAGGCAAAGGTTTTTGTGCTTCTCTGCTTATACGTTTAAAATTTATAGCTTGTCGAATCGTATGAATAAAATTATTTTTATCTCGATGCAACGCAAATCAACATTATACTACTCGTTTAAAACTTTCCATTGCCTTTTAATTTTCATAACTAAATGTATATATGTATCTCACTGTTGAGCAGACGAATAAGGAGTTTTAGAAGGTAAACTAAGAATGAGTGATGTCCGAGGTAACTTGAAGTTAAACCAGGCATAAGCTCGATTAAGAATTTTTTTTTTTATTAAACATTCTGCCGCGTCGTATATGTATATGTATACCAGTTTCATCGACTGGAGAAGTAAAAGAGGAAGGGTGAGAGGAAGGTCTATACTCATATACTGTGAATGCCAACTCAGCTTTGCTTGCTCACGTACGCGTGAAAGGCGGAGGGGACACAAAGAGAGAGAGAGAGAGAGACCAGACCAGGTAGGAGAAGTCGAGGTCGGGAGGGGCACAAGTGCCACGCTGGATATAACTGCCACTGCTATATTACTCCTCTATACTGCTATTGCTGCTGCTGCTGCCTGCTGCTACTACTGCTTCCACACTGCTCTTTCAAGCAAGTCAAGTGAACGTGTCGGTCTTAACGTTGCTGTATACTTATATACTTGTACATTATCCACGTCGAGTGTTCAAACTTTAAGTCGGTAGTTAAAGTTCCAAAGAATGAAAATTCAAACTTTTCCAGTTGTTAATATAAAGAATAATTTAAAAGTAGAATTATTCTCGATATAATATCTGAATAATTATTTGACACGTTTAAAGCCGATAATTTATATATATTTTTTTAGATATTATTTTGAACAAAAAATAATTTCATTTTGTTACATATGGTTATATTAATATTCAGATTAAAAGAAAAAACAAAGCGTTCGATGTACTATGTTGAGCAATAATTTATCTAATATAAAAGACTATGTATTAATAATTGAGTACACTAGTACATTTTAATTATTGATAATAACGTAAAATAATTTTACCGATAACGGAACCAATAAAAAAGCATTAAGTGTTACACTTTGACCGTCATTTAGTAGCCGTAACTTTAATAATATATCATATTTTTAGACATTTTTCAACTTATCTCGATTTTAAAGTCTTATTGGAAAAGATAAGTTTATTCCTAATCATCTCTTTTAAACAAATTCTCAAACAAAGTATAAGACGTCAATGGTATGTGTATTTAAACCAACTACGTTTATTTAATTTTCTTTAAAAAATAAGCGTTTTTTCCTCTTAATTATTGACGAAAAATGATCTTTTTTATTAAAATTTTATTATTTAGAATGTTGTTAATGTATGAAATATTAATATTAACGTAACCTACGGATTATCGTATTTATCATTTTTACGAGATAAAAAGCAGTAAAAAATAATTCTTAAACAAGGAAATGTTAATGTTTGTATTGAACGATAGCATCGATTTATCCGTAAAGTTAGAAAGGAAAAAACTAGATATTGTAAACGAAAAAGCAAAAATAACATTTTAAATATGGATCTAGAAAAAAATATATCCGTATTAGTTTAAACATAAACACATTATGCATTTGGAGTCGACAAAGAGTAGTATGTTCTGCTTGGGTTCAGCTGCAGCTGGGTTATAAGAAGCTCCAGTTGCAAAAGAAAAGTATATAGACGTGGCAACAGCGCTATGACTCAGCTCTCTATACTTGTCTCCCCTCTGCTCTCGCGCCCCGCAGCTGACGCCCGGTCGATTCCCCCTACTCTCTCTCTCTCTCTCTCTCTCTTCGAGTCCTGCGGTTCAAGCTTATATCTACAACTGTGTGTATATATAAGTACATACGTATACCTATATGCACATACGTCCATTTATATTCACATGCACACGTACTCACACATGCAGTATCTGCGCACAGCCTATCTATAGACTATAGACTCGATTCTTTGCTCATCTCGCTCACAGCACTAACAACCCGTTTGTTCATATTCAATCACAATTTTCTTCATTTTTTTTTATTCTCCTCTCCTTTATTAAATTATCATATTTACTACGACCATCGCTATCATCACTATCAAAATATTAAAAAGCGGAGCATTTCACTCTACTTATATTTTTATCGGTTCTATCAATGCCAAATACTTAGTATTGTACGCAATGCAACCACATCTCGAGCGAAAGCAGATGTTTGTAATTTCTCAGAGATTTCAAATATTATAAATAAAAATATGATTTTATTTCATTTTATGTCATTTTTTTTAAACAAGTTAATATACAATATAAAATTGTTTATCGCTTTTGCTCATACTCATACAACTAATTGTTTAAATATTACGTGGTAAACTTGTAATATTGTCGTGTTGTGATGCTAGCTAAATAAGTAATTGGTTGTACTCTTGTTTCAATAATTATTACATAAACATTTGAGAAAAAAAATATGGTCATAAAATGACCTCATAAAGTCGCAATGAATAAAACCGTTCGTTATGTACATTGAATTTATTATAATTATTATTTATTATACGGGCATTTTTGTTTACCTTTTACAAAAGTGTAAAATACAATTTTATAATCGCAAGATGAAATATTACATAATATGATGTTTTCTAATTATTTTTCAAAGGCATTAAAGTTATTATCCAGTCGAATATTATTTTAGGAAAAGAATTCCATACTCTTTGCAGTCTAGGAATAGCAGAATAGAAAATATAATTTTGATTAAATTTAACAAAATTTTCGTCAATTAAATCTTTATTTTTCAGATCATAATCGAAATTTCTAATGGAAAATAAATGAACTATTTCTTGAAAGTTAACAAAATTATTGATAATTTTTGAAGTAAAACATAAGTCAAAATATTTATGTTCAGAAGATATAGTAAAAAGATTATACTTAATCAAGATATCAGAAAAATTATGTTAAAAATACTTATAGGCTTATTAATTTTGTATGAAAGAAAACGTAGAAATTCATGTTGAACCTTTAATTTTATTTATGTGCAAATTGGTGTATAGAGACCAAATTATAGAAGCGAAGCATAGAGTAGGTGAAACAAAAGGCTTATAAAGATGCAAAAGTACGTTAACATTCGGAAAATTTACAGTAACATATTTAATAAAGCCTTAAAGCTCTACCACATGTATACTCATTATGATTATTAAATTATGAATTTATTGAAAAAAAAAATATATATATATATTAATAATTTTATTGTATACTAATAAAAAATAACTCATTTACTCAACATTGAATAACTTTTAAGTCCAAAAAATACTTTTATAAGAATAATTTTGGTTGCAACAGTGATAATAATTTTGGAAGATTTATTTAACAAAAGATTTTTCATACTAAATATTTATTTATAAAAGAAATAATAAGTGAATCTATATTTATACATGTTAAAACAGGCTTATGTTCAATAAAATATATAAATCAAGGTTACTTTCACCGTAACACAAGAAAAAGAAATAAAAGTTATTTAAAAAAATTTTTGTACTTAACTAGACAGTGTGATTTATATTGTGATATTAATTACTTTATAGAGAGAAATTATTGCAGACACATCTTCAGATTAGTTGCTTAATCCAATTATGCAATAAAAAAAAATAAAAAAAGGGGTAAGTATTAAAATGTCTTATTTGATTCGTGCTATTGGAATAAGGTTTTTAACTTTAAAAATTTATTACTTATACCTTACTGTCACTTGCAAACTGTTATTAGAAGTCAAATGTTAAAAAGTATTATAATTATAAATTTATATTACTTTTAGAATTTAAAAATGTGTAAGAGAGAAGAATTTCAAAGTTAATAAATAATAAGTAATTATAATTATATTTATAATTGTAATTGATAATACACTTACGTATTGCATCAGTTATCTAATCTTATTAATAAATTCTATACATTTTATAGTTTATTTATAATTTAATAATTGATCTTAAACTAAAAAAAATGTTTTGAAATTATTAAAAAACTCCCTAGTGAATACCATTTAGGATTTTAAAATTTTTAAATAATTAGAATAAATATATATTTTACTTAAATTTTTATCGATCTATACGTTATTTCAAGAGTAATTTAATCAATTATCAATTGTCGCTACTTACGAATACATCAGTTAAATACGATACAAAAAATTTAAAAAAATTGTAATTATTTTATATATGTGTAAAAATTACGCTATAAAATATGGATTGATAGAATTTGTAACAAATAACTAAAAATAATTTAAAATTCACAAAATTGACATTTCTATTTCATTATTAAATATTGTACTTACGTTTAGATGATAATAGTAATATAGTATGCGAAAATAGGGTCTTACCTGAAACAAAAAAACACAAAATTATTAAAATAATGTAAGCATGATTGTGTGGAATTTAATTGTTGTTAATGTAATATAGGTATATAAAATTTTAACAAAATTTATTATTTAGTTAACAGATTTCAAAGTTTCTATAACTTGTAAACTCCATTTACAGCTGGCTGAGAAAAATTTATACAAAAATATATGAATAAAAATGTAGTAAATTGCTGTAATTTATAAATTTAAAAATCATCTTTTCTAAATAAACTATTGTTTATTTGTATTAAATTGTTTTAAAATGTTTAAAAAAAAATTAATATTTTGTCGATATCTATGACTACTACTAGTTTAAAGAAAAATTCTGTATTGGCGAGAAAAGTGTATTTTAATGATTGTTATAATTGTGGTCAAGTAATTGAGAGACGTTTCTTTTTTTAGTTTGATGCTTTATTTTTGCGTCAAAAATATTTAATAACAAGTTCAAAGAAATGAAAGCTTTTGTTGAGAAATGATTAATAATTTAATAATTCATTATTTGAACCTTGAATATATCTAATCAACACCCAATCAAATTTTTTTTTATACACAAATATGGTGTAATTGTACGAAACAATTTTAATCATATTTGTGATAAAAATCGTAGAAATTTAAAATAAAAGGCAAGTGGTGAGATTTCGTAAGTATGATATAATCATGAGAGTAGAAAGTACCTAATAGTAAGCTTAACAATACATACATTGCAATATACCTTCGTAACATTTTCTTTTTTTATTCTGTATATACTTAAAATGTAAATAAACTATTCCAAGTCTACCATTTAATAAGAAAATAAAAATTTTTACAAAATTCAAATAAAAAATTTATTGAATTCTGTTAAAATTATAATTTTAAAGAATTTTTTAATTTATGCAATAACAAATTTTAACCTTGTATATAGTACAAACTATAATCTTGGTAAAAGTTAAATTTATTAATTATTTAAAAAACAAATGTGAAAATAATTTTTTAAGTTGAGGAATATTGAATAATGTTGACCTACAAAAATGTGCTATGGGTCGCAAACTCAATATAATGTGCTGCTACTATAAGAATTATTGTACGTAAATAAAATTAATAAGTCGAAATGCATTTTAAAGATGCTTTGGAATTAATTATAAAGCTTGCGACTTTGGAACAGTAAAATTACCCTTTTTTGACAAAATGTTAATAAATAGAAAGTAGCTCGACAGTTATGGGTTTATATCATAAGATTAGCAAAGCACGCATGTGGCACAAGTATAAAGAATTGGTAGCTTTTGCTCATCTAAGATATAAGTGAGCAACTGCTATGCTATCCTATTCACTATGCTGTTGCTGCTCCGACGTTTCAGCGGGAAGACTTTGCCCCTACTGTACGGCGTGGCATTGCCGGCTGTTACATAATAGTCAACCAGCGTTGCCAGCTTTCTCTTCAATCGAGCATTCAGCCAGCGTTGCCAGCTCTTTTCGTAAAGAGTAGCAGCAAGCAGCAGGGACACATTCGCTCTTTCAACCACGTTCTCGTTCGTTCTCGCTTGCTTGTCTGGCTTGATTATTTGCTTGACTGCCTGTGCGAAACCAGAAAGACATACGCATATTGCAAGGGAAAGAAAGAAAGAGAGAGAGAGTAAGAGAGATAAATAAAAAAAGTAGAAAGAAAGGAGACAGTAGAAGGGGGGGGGGGGGGGGAGAAAGATAGCAAATATGGTATTTCACGAAAACATCAGCAAAACAACCAAATAAATCGGATTTTAAAAAATAATTACAACTGAAAGACCATAGAAGAGACATAGATTTAAAAAAAAAAATTAGAATCAATGTCGCGATAATTATCTAAACACAAATTTAAAACAGAAAAAAGTAATGATGAGGTAAACAAACTAAAATGTGCACTGTAAATGTTTGCGAATAATGAATATTATCTGGAATATACTATGTTCACTGGTTGTTGCAGTCTTATATCGGGCCTTTTACAATATTCTATTTGTGAATCGCTTTACAAATATGATGTCTGTAGTTTTCATATTAGCAATGTCATGAATTACTAAACTGTAAATGCTTAGTAATTTCCTCAGTAAGCTTTTATATTTTATCAAATATCTACTTGCTTATTTGTATAAATAATAGTAAAAAAAGATTGAAGAAAAAATCAATAGTAAAAATTGAAAAAAGGTATGGAAAAAGAAATCTAAGAAAAATAAATTTTGACAATAAACTATTCTAGATCAACAAACTTTTAAAATATCTTTAATATAATATTAGTTTGGGCTTCTTTGTGTGCAATTTAGAATTTATTTACAAATTTTTTTACATCGTTTAGTGTATTTTAAACTTGATAATAAACAAAATTCTAAAAAAACCTTATAAGATTTGTATTACACCTATAGTTGTCAATAGTTCGTTTTCAATAATTCAAGTTTAAACTTTTACAAAACAATGCAAACAAGGCTAATTACATACTTCATTTTTATCATACTGCTAAATGTGACTCGAAATTTTTTATTTTGCAATATTTTGTAATTTTAATGTTTGTTTGATAAATTAATTAAATTTTCTTTTTTTCTTAAATTCAAAATCGTTTCACAACAATTGACGTTTTCTTATTTTGAAGTTGATTTACAAGAAAAATAAACTACAATTTTGATTTATATGTTCTCTTAGTTTGCAAGAGAGTAGATAATAAATGTTATTTTAGATCCCAAAGCTGCGCAGTAGCGCGAGTGAAAGCATCGAATCGGAAATGAAGGTACAAGACAAGGAAAAAGCAACAATACAACGCAGTTGCATATAAGCTGTATGCAGCAACAGCAGCACGTTAGCACATCGAAAAAAAAAGAGTGCGCCCGTCTTTTTCTTTCTGCTCTTCGCATATATACAGCCGACAAAGGACCACTTTTGTATTTTAGGGAGGACATAAAAGAAAGGAGAGGCACAACGTGACACAATTAGGTCGAGGTAGAGCCCATACATTTCGATTGTTCCCCATGGGGCCGAAGGGTAGACCTTGAAGGCTACAAAAAACACGTCCCGGCAGCAGCTCTGGCTGCTCTGTGATGAAGAGCATCTCTCTCGACGTTGCCAGCTCTTCCATTATCAAGCAGAAAATGGAGAACCGGCAACACTGACCGCAAAAGGATTCGCTGCTGCTTATATGCTCGAGACTCTTGGCTCATGCTTCTTTCGTTCTAGCAGCTCTCTTACACTTTCTCATGGTATATACTACCAATACACTTTTCTTAGTCACTTACATTCATATTTCTCATAGAAGATACGACTCTCACTGCTGTCTTTTATGTATCTATTAATTTTTTTTTCTCATCATTATTTTAAACAATTGATGTATGTACCTTGTTTTTCAAGCATTGCAAGCAAAAAAAAAAAAAATCGGAGCTCATAGTCTTTAAAATAAAAATTGATAAATTGACATATAAGATGTTTTTCTAGCTTGAGAATTTGCTTTAAAACGAGTTTATTCAAAATTCATCTTATGTACTATAAAATAATTATTCTATTACACTACGAGACTGTTTATATTTTTAAAAAATGTTTTACTAATAGTATAAAATATCTAATAACACAAGCTCTT
This sequence comes from Leptomastidea abnormis, assembly GCA_030522805.1. NCBI lineage: Eukaryota > Metazoa > Arthropoda > Insecta > Hymenoptera > Encyrtidae > Leptomastidea > Leptomastidea abnormis. The sequence goes on from JAPYZE010004291.1 coordinate 9,185, forward strand.
TTAAAACAAAATTATAAGAACGTTATTCAAGATTTTCAGGGGCATATTTTTTGTAAAAAAATGCATTAGATGGTTATAACACTTTTAAATAAATAAATGATTGCAATTTTACATAAAAATTTAAAAAATGAGATACCCAAGCGTCTAAGATAATAATTTATATGTGCTGGTAGATGATGCAAAACGTATCAGAAATATGAAAAAAAACAAAGAAGTATGTGGTAGATATAAATACCTACCACTTCAACTGTAGGGATTGAAATAAGTAATTTCTCAAAAATACAAGAGAATTTTATTGTGAATTCGATCTAGTTAGGATAATAACGACCTTTACTGTAATTTATGTTTTTAAGTAACAACAAAATTTAAAAAACATATTTGTATATTTGTCCAAACATTAAACTAACAAAAAAAAAATGTTTAAATTCTAAACACTAATAAAAAAATTGTTAAAGTAAAAGTTAATAACTGCGCTTCCTACAAATTATGCAATTTTCTCTTTTATTGTACACAAAAACCTTTATTTCCAAATTTATTATTTTTTATTTCTACATAATAACTAAAAATATTTGAAATAATAATCTAAATTGTTTTATTCACTATCTTGTTAAATATATAAAAAAATTTGCTAATTTGAAATTGTTTATATAAATTGTCAAATTGATAAAACTTTATTTAAATTTTACTAGAATGAAATTATTTCTGTCTTTTGAACTTAAGTCCTTATAAAAAACGACTGTATGCAAGTATAAAATATGGTCATAAAGTCTAGGTTCAAAAATATTTGGTTATTCTTAAATAAATTATCAAATTAAACTCTATATTTAATATAAAAACTATAAATAATTAATAATTCGTACAACAAATTAGTAACATTACCAGCCACAAAATTTTTACATTATTTTCTACTTTAACATAAAAAATGATATTGTACATCAAAAAAATTTTTCAATTTTGTTTGTTTAACCTAATAATGTATTATAGAATAGGGCTGTTATTAATATTCAAATTTTTATATTATTCGAATTGTTGAATAATAATATTCGTGTTGAAATAATCCAAATATTGAAATAGTATTCGAATAATTCGGTGCAATTCGAATATTTGAATTGTTTCTTTTTTTCGGATGTTGAAAAATCATCATATACAGGCATTTTTTTCCGCTAAATAAACAAATAATTATTTTTTGGGAAAAATGAGAGTAGATGGAATACGATAATAAAAATTGTGCAGCTTGCAAAGCTGAGCTTAATAGTCAAATATCGAATCGGATATTTGAAGAAAAAACTCGAGTATCGAATAATTGAATTACGAATAGTTGTCGAATAAATTATTCAAATATTTGAATAATTTATTCGAATTTTCCCAGCTCTACTATAGGACTGATTTCTTCCACAATAGAGAAAATTTGATGAACTTATGCAACTGATTACGTTTCTTTTAATTAACAAAGGCAAGTTATTATTTTAAAACAATTTGTTTATGTTTATATTTGTCAATCAAGTTCTTTGTTTTAACGCACGTAGCAGCAAGAAATTGACCTACTCAAAAATTGATTTCAAACTTTTTGTACAGTATTTAATCAAACAAATTTTTTGACGTAATAAGCAATAATTATATTTATCAACCAAAATTTATCAAAAAGAAGAAATTGTTGAAACTAACAAAATAAACAATTTTGAATTTATTTGACTAACCATATTTTTAAAAATAAATTTTTGGTTAATTCTAAAATGTTCTAAAATATTAATATATATATATATATATATATATATATATATATATATATATATATATATATATATATATATTTCAAATTGCGAAATGGTATTTTTTCTTGAAGACTATCTAAAAAAAATGTAATAATATATTAAATAACAATAAGAATTGATGTATCCTTTTTCAAATAAAACATACATATAATCAGAAATGGCAAGCAAGTCGACGGCAGACGTGAGTTAGAGTGGGTAATTCAGGAAAGACAAGAGACTGCGCGCTGTTGCCACAGCGTAGATATGACGCTTAAATAGAAACTTGGCAACGTTGGCTTGCTAAGCAAGAAACGGGTGAGCACGAGCCGAAGAATCGAGTCGAGCGGCTCTTGAGCAAGCTATGCTTGCAGAGAAAGAAGGATACAACTCTTACGGCTTGAAACATTACAGACGAACGAATATACTCAGGACTGTAATTCACTACTACACACAATACTCACAAAAACTATACACGTACATTTATTTATTTATTTTCATTTTTTTATTTATCATCAACCAGAATTAATACAATTTAAAATAATAACTATATAATTTTAATATTTTTGTTTTGTAATTTTTTTTTTAATACAATACGTTAATAAAAAAAATAATTTTATTTTTCATTTGTGAACATTAATTTACGTTTTAATATTATCTAGATATTGATGCACGGAAAATACTTAAAAGTACTTACGTGACCGATACAAAAAAATTCTTTTGAATTGTCAAATATGATACTAAACAAGACTGGATTATATGTTAATGTAAATAAACTTTTATATAGATAAATATTACACATTTATATAAAAAAATTACATTTAAAAAAACAAATTAATAGGCAATATAAACAAATTTTCTTACAAAATCAATGTAATTAATAAATACTAGATTGAATAACTTGCCTAACTTATTATTTTAACAAAAATAGCAAAAAAAATTAATCAAAAAAAAAATGAATAAATACATAATTATAAATAAGTCAAAGTCTGCAAATTATTATTTTATGTATTTTTGTAAGTAAATAGTTTATAATTTCATGTTTAATAGTTTACTTATTGAGATTTGAGTAGCTCACAAGCCATGCCTTATTCAATATTTTAATCTTATAAAATGAAATTATATTGTAAGAAACAAATTTTGGAAATTATCAAGTATTATTATAAGTAAGAATTACTTTTGATAAAGTAATATAGTTTTTTCTTAAAAATTATAATTATTAAAAAAATTTGCCCACATTATAAATTTGTGTTTAAAGATGGCAAATTTGGATTTGTCACTGGTGACTTGATAAACCTAAGGGGTTGTCACTCGGATTTGGCGACCATACGAACGAATGAACGCGCTGCAGGGGTGGGAGTGTCAGCGGATGGATGGATGGATGGCTGCTCGGGAAAAGATGGGCTAGAAGCGCAGGAGAAGGGGCCGAGAGGGGCTGCAGGCGGTTGGGAGGGAGTTGGCCGGTCGCGAGTGCACGATCAATATACCAAAATACGCCGGCAACTCGGCGTACATTCACACGACACATACAACCCTTTCTTTTATATCTCCCACTTACATGTCTTAAAAATTAACTGGACAGTCGAAATTGATTCTCTTAGCTTACAAATTCATAAACCCTTATTTAAAAAATTAAATGTTCCATTTCATATTAGTTGTGTATTAAAAAAGAATACTTATCAACCAATAGACTTATTTTCCTAATTCACAGACTTGTACAATTTTGGATAGAAGTGCTAATTTTAAAATGATGACTTGAACGAAACTTAAAACTACTTTTTTATAAATAATCAAATTTTCTATTCGACTTAATTATTGATTATGGTCAATACACCATGAAACCATTTAAGTTTTAAAGTAGGTACACTTTTACAATTGGATTTGTACAATCGTTTTCAGATTATTAGTATCTTCATTAAGCTAACAGATTTAGACGAAAAGGGCAAAACTAGAACTTCGTTTTCCTTAGACAATAAGATGTTAATGAGTTGACACTATCACATTCAAATATCTTAGTATGTATAATACTAGTTGGGGCAAGTAATTTTAAAAACGTTTAAGTAAGTACTACTAATTATTATATATTATTAATTTGTTTGGAAAACAAACCTTGTATTTAAACAATATTTAACTATCTGTAAATATTTTATACTTAAGGGCATGCATCATACCGACGTAGAGACCTACCTCGTATTTTGCAGTATTCGTCGTTAATTAATATATATTCCAAAATGTGAGAGTTTTCCGACAA
>JAPYZE010004292.1:0-10958 GCA_030522805.1 Leptomastidea abnormis
TTAGAAAAGTGGCAGACGCACAAAATCTTTTTTTGAAATTGAAAATTGGTCCACCCGATCAAAAGTTACAGGCAAAATGGCTATGGGGTCCCATACTAGAAGACTCTCCCCTATATATATATATATATATATATATATATATATATCCTATAGCGCTTTTCATCCATCTATACAATATAATTATATATATGCATATAATAACGATTATTTAAAAATCGTTTACACAGCAAGTTATTTGTTTATTTTCACATATGCAAAGTATTATATGTTATATATGTCGTCGGAACACATTATTGAACGTATAATATGTTATATATGCATATCGATCTTTTTTGTGTATCCAAATTGCTTTTTTTTTATTACGAACCTTATCTTTCTCTCTCTTTCTTTTTCTTTTTTTTTTAAAATCTTTTCTTGTCAGTCTCATCAAAGGCTTTACACCTACACATTGCAAATCTACGTACACTTTTTTTCTTTTTTTTTTGTGCGTTTGTTTTAAGCTTGCGAGAGTGAGAAAATGGAAGCTTAAATCGATTTAGAAGAGTGAAAAAAAAAGATTTTTTTTTTTAAACTTATGTGCGTAAAATTTGTTTGATTTATTATCACAATGAATGGATACCGATTTAAGAAACTGAAAATCGGTTTGGTCGTTTTTTTTTTTTATTAATTGTTTAGAATAAAAAAATTTATTCTACAATCCTCGTTAATTTTTTTAACCAGGTGTGGTAAAGGAGTACATTAATAAATTTTGAATATTGCTTAAAATTTGAATTTAAAAAAATAAAAAAATAATTTAAAAACTATCGCATACTATTTTATACATAAAAAAAATTTGATACAATTCGTTGTAAATGTACAATTTAACAACTTCGTATTTCTTACATATCACGATTCTTTAAATTCAACTCACTTCAACCATTAACAATACCAACTCCAAATTCCTAAAAATTCATCCTAGAGACTTCAAGAAACAAAAAACAAAAAAAGAAAAAGAGAGAGAGAACACATTATCATCACACCAATCATCATCAAAACCAATCCTCAATAAATCCAAAACAATCAAAACTCATCCTTCCTCGCGATTCCATTTCTTCCTTCTTTTCCTCAATTTTCCCAAATCAAGTCTCAACAATGCAAGTGCACTAGCCCATAATTTTTTACCAGTAGCAGCACTAAGTAATGCTGGTCTCATTTTTAATCTATGTGTCCTATCAGCTTCTGGTGCTGATGATGCTCTTGATACTGGACTACTACAATCATCATCATCATTATCATTATCATTATCATCATTATCATCGTTACCTAACCTTGAAATTGGTGAACAAGGCGATGATAAAGTACGAGCTTTATTGGCTGTATTTGTTGTTGACGGTTTTCTTTTTGATGCTGCTAATAAAATAAGACGTCTTGGTCGGACGGATGATTGTGATGATGATGACGTTAATATTATTGGTGATAATGGTGGTTTCGATGATAATGACGTAGGTGGCGCTCGTATCGTTTTTGTTGACGATGACGACGACGATGTAGATGATGTCGATGATATATTTGATAAGGATGATATATTATTTTCAGCTGCTGCTGTAGCTGATGATGCTTGCTTGTGTCTCTTATCACTGTTACGTAATAATTTTGATAATTTCAATAATTCCGGTGGTTCGGGTTCACTTCTTCTGAGTGGCCTATCCCTCCTCCTGATCGTCCTGATGATTGTTGCTGTTGTTGCTGTTGTTGATGGAGGAGAGTTTGATGATGTTGGGCTTGTGGACTGTTTGTTGCACTGCTGTTTAATGCCAACCTTTGCATCTGACGTATGACGCTTGTTGCGTGATAGGCTTGCTGTAATTATAATGGAAAAAAAAAATAGGCACAATAATGTGTGCGAATTAATTTTTAGGGCTGTATATTTTTATGGGTTGATATATAATATAAAGATGGGTATGAGAAAAAATGTGTATGATCAATATTGTTATGTGGTTGAAAAAAAAAATAATTAAACTTGGAATTAAGCTTTTGGTTTATAGGGTTTTTTTGGTTCTTTAGATTATTTAAAAAAATTAGATCTTCGCTTAAACATCGATGTGACACAAACTTTTTTAAGCCATTTAAGTTTTCTTCATTCAAAGTACGTGTTGAAAATTTTTCATAAAGCAAATATTTAAAAACTTTGAACTGTATGTAAAGATGAAACATTGTTATAATATTAGTTCAGAAGAATAAAATTACAGATAGAAAAGCATAAAAAAGAGAAAATTTTCAGTTTTTAATGAATTTTAGGATGTAGTTCAAATGAAATAGTGTCTCAAAAAAGTGGTTACATTGGTCTTAAATGTAACACCCAATTTATTCCTACATTTTAAGGAAATATTGTATCATCAGCTTAATTCAAAGTTTTTTTTTTGACCACATAACGATTGATTCAAGGGGGTTTTCATTCGTTAAACCAATTTTTTTTCTAAAAAAAAATCAGTTGAAATCGATGTGAAATCGTTTGAAATATTATAGCGATTTAAAATCGATGTAATAGTTAAAAGAAAAGCTTCAAATCACTAAAGATTGAAAAATCCTCTGAATTGATCATACTTATTTTTGCTCTTACACTTAAAAGATTTGATTAACCGTAAAACCATCACATCATCACATCCATCCTTTAAATGTCTCTGCCACCGTTAAAATAGAGGTTTATTATATTTAAATAATCGTTAATTTCAATGGAAAAAAAGGTCAGAGTGGTGATTGTGTGTGACGGTTTTTTGGTATAACATTTATGTTTCATGAGACACCATGAAGATTATTATTAAGAAAGAATAGGCAGATTGTTAGAAGTATATATAGGTGTATTGGTATGATTGAGAAGGAGTTAGTTGGTATAATATATATGTTCAATATTTTTTATACGTCCTTCTCGACCACATCAACACACACACACATATATACACACATTGATTTTATGATAAATAGGAGGAAGGCAGACACAGAGAGTATACATATATATACACATTAATATATATATAGTAGATGAAAAAATGAGGGTCGAATATATATTTAGAGAAAACATTTTTTTTTAGAGAGATAGATATATAATATGTAAAAAACCACAAAAGATATGCCGTTGTATGGTTCAAGAAAAAATAAAAATCAATTTTTAGGTACGTTTTAATCCAAGGTTTTTTTTGGTTTTTTTAGGTCATATAATTAAACGGAAAAATAGAGTTTACATTTTTTAATCGATGTGACAAACTTTTTTAAGCTAATCTAAGTTTTAACATTTAAACTTAATGTTAAAATTAGGCAAAATACGATTTTTTCACTTTTTAAAATATATCTATTTATTAAAACAAGATAGAAGGGTGTTTCAAAATGAAAATTATAACGTGCTAGTAATTTGGTTTAATTTATTTAGCATTTAATTTATTTATAATATAGGGTCGCAAATTAGAAACAAACACATAAATTAGTAGCAAAGTTCACTATTTTTTCCTAATTTATCTCTTAATAACTTTGGTTCTAATTAATTGTTTTAATCGCTTAAAAAACCAAATTATAAATAATTTCGAGTACTTTAATCTTTTTTTTTTTTTGAAGTTTTTCTATCTATTATAGAAAAAAATTATTGACAAAAAAGCGTGATAAAGTGAAAATTGTCAATTTTGGAAAATTTTTAACTTTGCAATTAAAATGGGAAAACTCATATTGGCTCAAAAAAGTTTGTCACATCGATTAAAAAGTGTGACCACTAATTTTCCTTTCAATTATATGACCTAAAAAACCAAAAAAAAACCATGATTCATAAGCGTGCCTGAAAACTGATTTTTATTTTTTCTTGAACCATACAACAACATATTTTTTATGATTTTTCACATAATGTAGAAAAAATATAATAAACACGTAACGTTAATTATACATAAGAAGTATACAATAAATATAATATAAAAACGAACGTGTTTTTGTTGTTGTTGTTGTTATTAACATTAATTTTGTTTTAATAATTATATATTTCTGTTATCTGCTCTTTACTAACCTTCCACCTTGACTTGGCAAAGTTCTTTTTAAGTTGTTCCGATACCGTACCGTGGATGTTTTTGTTGCTGGCTGCGTTACCGGAGATCCTGTAATTTTTTTTAAAATACATTTATAAATCGATCCAGAAATATTATTTATTTTATTTTTTTTAATTAATTTTTATTTTTATAGTTATCTGATATTTTTCTGTTTGATGGTTTCTGGGTTTTTTTTTTCAATTGGTGTGTTATAGGTATGTTTCTAGCTGCATGCAATAATAATTGAAAATGTCTGTCAGCCATATATGTGCATGTGTATAGATTTTTTTGTTGTTTTCTATTTCTTCCGTTTTATTTTTTTTCATTCAACTCTTTTTTTTTAATTTTTTTTGTTCTCCATTCCATTCAATTTCGTAGAGCCATGCAATTGCAGTTAGAAGAAATGGGTTAGTCAACAATTTAATTTTTTTTTGTGGTGTAGTTTTTTCATGCTGTGTGTGCTCTGGTTAGTTTTAGTTCTATGCTTGATAAACAAAAACGTTGAGAGTTAAAATTGATATCTTTGATTTTTTGACACTTTTTTCTTTTTTTTTTTTTTTTGCATGCGGGTTTTAAATTTCACTGGACTCGAGTGTTGTACTCGAGTTAATGTACAAATTTGTGGAAGCAGAGAGTGTATAGTTGTTTTATTTAGGATTTACATTTATTTTTTGTTAATAAAAATTATTGAGTTTTCTTGATAAGTAAGCATCAATTATTACAAAAAACATTTATTCACTTAACAATCTCGTGCAATTAAGTGCAAATTATTATTAAAAAAATCAAAATTATAAAAAAGGATATAAAAATTATTAACTACATATATAAAATAAAAATAAAAAATAGGAATCTTGATCTTCAATCTGAGAACGTACTTCAACCACTTTATTTCGATACCTTGAGATCGTTTTCGTCTTTAGAATTTTATGTAAGCACTATGCAATCGTTAAAAAAATAAATAAATAAAATAAAAATTAAAAAATAAAAAAATTAAAAAATTTTTTTAGGTAAACTATATAAATATCTTATTCAAGACTATGACTTGTTTTGATTGAAAAGTAGAATTCATTACTTTTATTTTTATTCAAAATATGGTAATTTTTTACGAAAAGTAGTTTTAGTAGATTGAAAAACAATCCTAGTTTATAGATTGAAAATCAAGGAAATTAAAAAAATAACACATAAATTATAAGGAAAGTACAATAAAAAAAATAAGAGAAAGTAATAAAATTGTAGTATATCTTTTTTTATTATTCGTAACAATCTTTATTACAGTTAATAAAAGAGAAAAGAAAAAAAAACATTTTATAATACACAATACAAAAAAAAAAAAATACAAAAATGAACTTTAAAAAAAAAATTTAAGCAAGTGTGATGCAAAATATCTCAAATGTATACCTATGTAGTCTAACAAGACGAAGAAAAGAAAAAAAAATATTGTCACAGCCAAATAAAAGAAGAAGAAAAAAAAAGAGAATAAAAAATAAAAGAGGTAAGAAGGAGTATAGGCCTTCTCTATCAATGAAGTCGATTATTAGAATCGATAAATACACAATACACACATACACGTAATATAGAAAGTATAAGTGCGCACATAAAAGATATATGTATTAGAAACGACACATATGGCAGAAAATGTAAACGTTCAGTTCAGTCTGGTTTCTCTCCTTTTTTTTTTATCTTTTTTTTTATTCTTCTTTTCAAGATGAATTGGCGTCTTCGAGACGTTCGCAAACGATTCCTATACATATACGTGTATATACGATATATTGCGACATATACTAGTGTTTTATATACCTGGATCGAATTAAGAAGCGAGTTTTCTTTTTTTTTTTATTATCTTTTTTTTTTCTTACTTCGTTTTACTTCTTTTTATATACGCGTAACTCGACCTTTATTTCTCGCGTTTGAGACGAAATAAAAAAAAAAAAAAAAGAATTGAGGTATATATCAAGTATCACTTGCGGTATATATATAAGAGCTTTATAACAAGTATCTCGTTTTAAGAAATACTAAAATTAAAAATTGTTTTTTTTTTAGTTTGATAATCTATTTTAAAAAAAAAATCATTTTTCATCGTTTTATTATTTTTTGCTTTTTTTTCTGAATTTAATTATTTGTCTCGTCGTCTGTTTTTTTTTTTATTGACGTAAATTGTAAGGTTTCAATTAAAAGCGCATCGTGTATTGTGTGTGTTTTTTTTTCTTTTCTTTTTTACAGTCTTTTTATCTCTGTATGTATAGCTTTTCTATTTACAAGTTACAATTGGAATGGATGACACGTTAATACTTTTTTTTTTGTATAACAAAGGAAGTTTTGACAAGTTTTTTTTTTTATATACCAATCGAATTGGCATATCGTTTTTAAAAGTTTATCTAGATAAAGGTAATATATTACATTTAATTTTAATCACATTAAAAAATATGAAAAATAAAGGAAACAAAAAAATAATAAAAATTATTTTAATTCAAATCATTTCCAAATCAGACTTTTTCTCCATTATTATTTTTTTTTTCAGAAAATTTATCAGGATAATTTAAGTGGCCATCTAAGAGTCAAGACGGTGTTAGAATACTTGATATAATTGAATTCCGATCCGAAAAAAATGATAAATAAAATTTTTTTTTTTTTTTTAACTGGCAACTGCTACCATTCTGATGTTATAACCTGGTGTGAACCTGTTACGACAAAATTTTAATCGGCCAAGTCAGTAAATAATAAACTGTCAAACATTCATGCATTAAAAAAAGCAAAATACCTTTAAAATTTCCAATAAAAAAAAAAAAAAAATGCAATCGATCATCGTTCTCCATACATACGCAAACATACACATAACATAAAGAAATAAGCATTTTTTATATAAACATGCACGCATTAGTATAATACAAGTAATTAATCTGTGTGCAATTATATTTATATTTTCGTGAATTATATAAAAAAAAAATGACATCTCTGGTTTTTTTTTTATTATCAATCTATATAAACTCACCAGGGATGTGCAAGCGCTTGTTTACACGTGTATCGTTTTTCAACATCGACACACATTAAATGACTGATAAAATCCTTGGCCGAGTCACTAATGTCATCCCAATACGGCGAGTCAAATTCGAATTCACCTGTTTTTTTTTTTCAAATAAATAAATATAGCGTAAGTATAAGTGACGATTACAACATTTCTATCTTAAAATTTTATTTCCTTTTAAGCTTTTTCTCTCTCTTTCTTTCTCTCTCTTTTTTTAACTTTACCAATCCACTAAAACCAGCATATCTCAATAGCTATAACTCTCACCTCGTAATTGACAGGTGAAAAAAAAAAAAAAGAATGACAGGATACACAGAAAGGTAGTTAAAAGGTACGCGAGAAAACCAGCACGTTTCTTTTTTTTTCCTTTTATAAAAAATAAAAAAAAATAAACTATAGAACGAGAAAAAAAATTTACCAAATATAGTATATATAGGAACACGTAAAATACGACACCATAAGAGAAAGAGAAAGAGAAATATAAGCTGAAAAAGGAAGAAAATTTTACCTTTTAGTATTTGAGCAAAAAGATTTGCGTCGTTCTCATCGTAAAACGGTGGATAACCACATAATAAAATATAGGATATAACACCTATACTCCATACGTCAACTGCTTTGCCGTAAGGTTTTTGAGCTAGTACTTCTGGTGCTGTAAACAAATAAAAAAAAATGTTATTGATTTAAATTTTTTTTTTTTTAAATGAAGGATATAATGTATAATTTTGACTTTAAGTATAATCAGATGATAAAATCTTATATAAATTTTATAATCGGATTTAAAGAAATTGACCAAAACCGACTAATCGTTATTCGATCGTTTACACATTTGATTTATTGAGTCAATAAATATTAAAGCTGAGCTTTGTAAAATATTTTCAATGTTTATTTTTTAAAATCGTGTTTTTTTTTTGTATAAAACCTCATACAAAATTGATTTTTTTTTTCAAATTCGATATTTATTATCGATATTTATTATTTCTCCCCAATGAATCAAAAATAGGTAGACGTTTAAAAAAAAAGGTCAAAATTAATAATAACAAACAAAATTAATGGATTTTTAACTCGTGAAATCGATTTTTTTAAAAAAAACGCTTATAATCAATTAAAATCGCACTTCAGAGAAAATTTTTGTCAATTCTAAGGAATGTTTGGTAATTTCATGCAATTTAAAATCGATATGAAATCGATAAAATCTATATGATCGAATTCTATGAAATCGTTTAAGCGATTTAAAATAGCTAATAGCTATAAATCTCTAAAAATTAAAATCGATTTCACGAGTGAAAAAATTCCTTGAATATAATATCATTCAATAAAAAAAAGAAAATATCAAAACTCACCAACATAACCAGGTGTACCACAAGCAGTTGCCATAATACCGGAATCTTCCATTTTCGATAAACCAAAATCACTGATCATAATTTTACTATCCTCATCAGGACTGTAATATAATAAATTTTCCGGTTTTAAATCTCTATGAACGACGCCCTGTTCGTGCATATAATCAACGGCTTCTAAAACTTGACGTATCAGACCCGATGCGTCTTTTTCTGTGTATGAACCTTTTTCGACTATACGATCGAATAGTTCGCCACCTGTTACTCTAAAAAAACAGATTAAAAAAAAATATATTTTTATTATGATACATTGTTGAGTGGGATTGTAAATTAAATTGATTTTAAGGTATTTGAAATTATGGTGGATGTCCATTTAATTTTAGTCCGCGATAAAAATTTATTTTATTTTTTTTTCTATAATTATTTTTTATAAAAAAAAAGAGTATTGAGCAATTTATTATAAATAAAAACGATTATTTTAGAAAAAAACTAATACTTACAATTCCATAACAAGATAAACTTTGTGCTTATCCTCAAACGTCTCCAGCAACTGTACGATATTTGGATGTGTGAGTCTGTGAACAAAGATCAATACAAATATATTAATTATATTCTCATTTTTGATTATCAATTTATTTTTGTTAAAATGTACACCAGTCCATTGTATTTTCCGTCACCCATTTTATTTTTTTTACATGCAATTTCACCTTGGTGCAATGATATTTTTTTGATTTTTATTGAAAATAAGATTAATTTATAGTGTATGTACATTTTATATACCTACATATGGGAGATGATAAAAGATAAGTGCAAAGGCGGATTGTTTATTATAAAATTTTTGTAATGTTTTTTTTTTTATTTTTCTGTTTTTACTTTTATATATACAAAGAAAAATTCAAGTATATAGGTAGGTATCACGAACTTTTATTTATCGATCGAAAAATTATAGGGTGAGTCTCTTCAAAAAATTAAAAAAAAAAAGGGTCAATTTTTCAAGAGGTTAAAAAATATTAGATTATAATAAAAATTTATATGCACACACCGTATCCATAAAAAATTCATACCATCACTAAAAAAAAAAACTATATCACCGTATAAATGTTGTAAATATCGGTAAATTCGTTTTCATACATATTACAAATTTTATTATCCGTTACAAACTTCCTCTTCTTTTTTTTTTTTCTTTATTTTTCGACTATCGATTTTTTTTTTTTTTTTTAACAAAACAACCTTGACTTGCACACGTTTTTTTTTTTACCTTTACCCCTATATCGACCATGAATTTCTTTCGACCTCGAAATACGTTTACCTTTTTATTTTTTCTACTTTCAAAGCAATTACAAATACGATAGACACTTTAATTCGATTTTTATAAAAAAAAAAAAAAAAATTCAAAGGACCTCAGGTGCAAGTGTTTGTATCTACATTATTATCGTACCAGGGTCAGATTGTACAGTGTACCAAGTGAATATAACGGAAGTTTGCTGGGGATGCAAAGTGAAAAAAAAAGTACATTAGCTTTTATTTACATATACATACACAAATAACATGTGTTTTATTATCCTTTTTTATTTTAAAAGAGTAAAGAAACCTTGTCCTTCAATTTTAATTTCAAGTATAAAGGTTCTACATAAAAAAATAAAAACTAATTTTTCTATCTTTTAATCTAAATACACATCACATAATTTACTTCCACAAACAAAAAAAAAAAAACAAAAAAATTAAACACATTTAGTAAATCAAACCCCAAATCGATTTTTCACACGAATAATATTCATTAAAAATTGTGAAATTCATTCTCTCATCGCGTATAGGTCGATTTTACAAAAAAATAGACATTACCTATATTTTTTTATCTATCTATGTTAATATTAATATGCACCTATATAAAGATAAAAAATTTGATATAAATCAAACGTGGAAAACCGGAAAAATATTCGTAATCTAATATACCCTACATATACAGAACACGTGACAAAATTTTTCAAACAGACACACACACACACACACACAAAGCATATAAATATATTCCGTCCTATTACCCTTTTTTTTTTTTAGTTATCAAATATATATATTCAACTTATCCCTTTTATATAAAACCAAATTCAAAATTATCTCATTTTATTATTATCATAACTATTTTTCATTTTCTTTTATCAATATCAAAAGGTACACCACACACATGTATTTGTGTATATAGAACACGTGCATTCCAAGCAACTTCCATTATGTATAGATATAGTATATCCTATACCTATATATACGTATAATATAAAAATATAATAAGGGCATCGCGCTTATTTCTATATACACACACACACACACACACACACACAATCTATATACCAATAGATATACACCCCCTCACGCTCCGTGACTATATATAAATAAAAATACGCGAGGAAGAAAGAAAGAGAGAAAGAAAGAGAGAGATGGAGAGAGATGCGGGTGGCATCGATCGCTAAGCGGATGTATATAGACGTGGATGTAAGAGAAAGAGAGAGAGATAGAAAGAAAAATCTATAGGTTCTTTCCCCTATATATATATATATATATATA
>JAPYZE010004293.1:0-10956 GCA_030522805.1 Leptomastidea abnormis
AACTGTACATGTATATTAACCACCACTTTTTGTTTAAGATACTAGTCATCGATAAGCGCGCTTCGTGCGCTCCATTATGTATATGCAGATTTTTTTTTTTGTTTTTATCAAAGCCAATTAGATCACGAATAAAACGGGGACATCAAAATTTTATTATAGGAAAACAAACAGAAGCCTAAAAGAACGATTATCTTTCTCTCTCTTTCCATTAATAACCCACTCTCCTCTACACGACGAGAAACGCATCCCGCCACTTACGCGTTCACCACTACAAAAGAAGATCACGGAAACCCAGACTCCTTATTTGCTTTCTACCCCGAATAAAAGTCGGATTCCCTTGAGGCTGCATAGTGAGGTGGAGATGGTTGAGTATAGTATAAAGGGGGAGAGATTTTGGTCATTCTTTTCGCAACAATCGCTGTGACGGACGCTTGGGAGAGCGGAAATCGTTTACCGTCGCGCAAACATTCGGTCTTGTCAAACATCTATCTAGTCATATATACATGTAGGTCTATAGAACGCGAGATATGTGTATATACGTATTGCGAATTCTTGCAACGACGATTATAGTTGGTGTAACGTAGTAGGGCTTTGTCGTCAACGGCTCGTGAAACTCGATTTAAATGCATTAATTTTGCGCTCTGACGCGCTTCTACGGACTGCCACTGCTGTTGATGCTGATCTTGAGCGTAGAATGGGTGAATATAGGGGCTTATTGAACCTTTATGATTAGGAAGGTGGTTCTTAAGATTTTAATAGTAAAACTATTTTTTTTTATATGTTTTGTTTAGCAAAAATTGAGTAGAAAGATATTGTTATTTGAGATGATTCATTTAATGAGTTTTCGAGGAATTTCAGGAAAATGTTTTGGAATTGAAAGTTTGCGAGATATTAATTTTCGTTGTAACCGAGACTTGGGATATTATCCTTCTATTGAGAAAAGTAATAATGTCAGTTGTTGAGAAGGTATATAGGAAATTGAAGCTGCTATGTCTCGAGATTGTAATTCGATCTCTACGATCTATTCGCAAAATATGAAATTTTGTGGGAAAAGATAATTATAAATTACATGAAAGATAATCTCTGATTTAGATAGTAAATATTTGATGTATTAAATGAATTAATAAACTACGGTCGTCTGAAGTGTGATAAAAATATTTAGTTTTTATAAATGTTATACTAGGAAAGCAAAATAAAAATTTTAGGTAAATTTTAAAACTGCATCAATGTAAAAATGTTTTCCGAAAAAAAAACAAATTTTCAAACACATTTGTAACTCAGAATTTTGAATAGATTTCAATGATTCACAAATCGTGTCCTAACGAGATACAAGCTTTCTCATATAACACAAAAAAAAAAATCATCGATTAAAAAAAAAAACATCATACCACCTAAAAACAACATACACGAATAAACAAAAAAAAAATCCATGTCAGATAAAACATAAATGTAAAATAAAACTACATCAACTTGTAAGTACATTAAAAGAATTACGCTATTCAATTAGAGACAATCAATCACTATTCACAGTAATATTAACAAAAAATAAAAGAAAAAAAAATCAATTAAAAGCCACACACATAAAAATAAAACCAAAACAATTCCGGAATAAACGTACACAAGAATAAAGGAGTATAAAAAAAGTAGATAATAAAAAAGGAAGCGTATCGAAAGAAAAAGAAAAAGGACCTTGCTTCGACTGAGCGAGTATAACAACGAGCATCAGCAACGATAGAAAGAAGAAAGGGAAAGAGAAGGAGGATGAGGAGGAGGACGGAAGAACTATCGCGCGTTAACGAGATACAAATCCCATTACGACTCAAACCTCGGCACTACTACTAAAGAGAGAGAAAGAGAGAGAATCGTCCTATCCACTTTCGCGAGGTCTCCGTCAATTCGGGATAATCTGCATCGGCCAACTTCTCCACCTACTACTACTACTTCTCTTCTACTCCTCTTACTCTCTCCATCGCCAGCGGGCAACTCTATGTCTCTTCTTTCGCTTTTTAACGCCGTGTCCTTCTCTTTCTCCATCTTTCTCGTATTCTCGTGTCTATATAGAGACGCGCACGTGTGTGTGTGTGTGTGTGTGTCGCGTGGTTGTCCCCGAATACGATCCGACCCTTCTAAAAAGAAAGAGAGAAAGAGAGAGAGAGAAAGCTAGGGAATATATATCCGTCCCCGGGACATCTGGGTGCCACTGATTGAATCCCAGCTATATATATGTCCTTTTTCTTTTCTACCGGACTCTCCATCTCTTGCCCTCTTGGCTATTGCTAAGCCGCAGGGATACAGAGACGGTAGGAAAAAAAAGAGAGATATACCCTGAGGTTGAATTTTTTCTTTTTTATTATTTTGTGTTTAGCGCCGGTAAAAGTAGTTGGACGATAAATAATCAGATGGATTTGTGAGTTTGTAGTATAATACTTAATTGAAGGAGGAGTAGGATGGTTTTTCGAATGAAACTTTGCTTTGATTTCCGGTTATAGCTTGATTTAATGGTAAAATGAGGATGATCAGTTTGAAAGGATTAAATTATTTTAACCCTTTTGGTTTGGTAGAGTAGGGGATGTGTGAGAATTTATTGGGGGGGGGGGGGGAAATATGGGTATTTGATGTTAAATCCGGTATGAGATATAATTCGTTTTTATATATTTTTTGCGTAATATTGTAATTAAATGTTTTACATTATTTTAATAAAATTTTAATGAGAAATTTTATATATTAATATATTAAAATAAAAAATAATTATTATTATGACTTATTTACTTACATTGATGAATGTAACTATACATCAAACCAATCACTTGTTCCGAACTTTCATGTAATGGATCTGAAAAAGAAACGATAAAATATTTTTAATTGTAATTTTATTAATAAACAAATAATTTTAAAAATATATTTATTTTTAATACTAATATCACATTTTAATGTTACAGATGGTGATTCGCGAGGCGAATATGCCAATAGTGGCCAAGAAGACGAAGCTGGTACACCTGATCATCTCGACATGGACATTGACGACGATGCAATGGAAGAAGACGAAGACGACGACGTTGACGTACGAACCAACACATCAGATCAACCAGACAACGATGCATCGAATCTCGTACACGATAGCAACGCATCCACCTCATCCAACTGCAGTGGTTCAAACAACAACAACAACAATAACAACAATAACAACAATAACAACCACAGCAGTAGTAGTAAAAAACGTCAATCAAGTTCGTTATCGTCAGCCTCCGGACAAAGTCAATCAGGTGGTCAAAGTAACGGTGGTGGAAGTGGTGGTGGCGGTGGTGGTAATAGTAGTGGCGGCGGTAAGCCACGTCGAGCACGAACTGCCTTTACGTACGAGCAGCTCGTGGCACTCGAGAACAAATTTAAAACCACAAGGTATCTTTCGGTCTGCGAGAGGCTAAACCTCGCGCTATCCTTATCGCTCACGGAAACCCAGGTAAAGATCTGGTTCCAGAACCGTAGGACCAAGTGGAAGAAACAAAATCCTGGACTGGACGTCAACAGTCCAACCGTACCGACCACTCCACCACATCCTACTCCCTACGGTCCAGCCTTTCTATTCGCTGCCCATCCACACGGTCACGCGCATCCACATGCCCATCCTCATGCACACGTGCATCACGCCCCACCACCACCAGGATACTACCATCCTGGTCCACCGTATGGACCATCCGGGCCCAGTTTCTTCGGACACCACCTGACAACCGCGACTCCGGTGTCCGTAGCTGCACCACAACCCGCGACCCCAACCACTAGTGCTGGTCTTGGACTTAGCCAAACCGCAGCAGCGGCAGCTGGACCTGGACACTCACATAGCCATCCGCATGCGTAGCGAATCCAGGCAGTGCGCGTTGTTGTGCCTGGATGGTCGAAGACTAATGAGTAAAAACGGTGATAAAAATATCGTGTGGTGAGATTTTTTTTTTTTTAATACTATTGTGAAGGACACGAAATTATTGTGTGATTAAATGATAACGAATAGTAAACTATTATTATTATTACTATCATTAAATATTGATGATTCGCTTGTAAATATATGAATATAATGAGAATAGTTTTAATAAAAATGATAAGATTTTTTTTTTTTATTTGAAATTTTTCTTTATAAAAATTAAGGGGCTTTCATTATTTGAAAATCAAATTTATGCTAAATAGCAAAATCGAATATATAACTTTTTTTAAATATATAATAATTGTGCAATATAAATAAATAACTATTTTATAATATTTAAATTTTTTATATTAAATAGTTGTTAAAGTATGTCTTTATCGAAGTTTTTTCTTTTTATCACATAAAAGTCAGCAATTATGCTTAAATCAAAAAAGCCTCTCTGTAAAATACTTCAAAAAGTAATAAAAATAATTAAAATTATTTAAAATTTCAATATTTCGAAATAAATAACACTCGATTAAAAATTAAAAAAATAATAAAAAACTAGACATACCTAAACGAAAACCTTGAAACAAGGTATCTTTTTTGTAAAATATGCGTTTAGATGTACGATTTAGCCAAAGACTCTAATTGTATCAAGCGAAAACCAAATCAAAATAAAAAAATAACAGAGAAAAAGATTATCGCGCTTAAGTGTATTTATTGAAATCGCAACGATTAGGGAAATAGAATTTACGGAATGAGAGAATGAAAATAAAAGTAAATGAGTAGCGATGTATGTATGTATGTATGTATAAAAGGGTGTGAAAATGTGTGATCGTTTAAATTCGTTTTATATATTTTTTTTTCCTCTCCTTTGTAAAATAAATGCCAAATGTACACACGCTTGTAGACACCTCAGGCAAGAAGTGATATCACATGTTAAATGTGCGTGTAACTTTTAGCCCTTCGTGCACCTATATATACCCCTCCCCCTTCCACTTGTAATTGAGACTAAAGAAACATTACCGTGGACGCCTCGTTTTTTTTTATGTTTTAGCTTAAAGCAATCGTTTTATGTATGTGTGTTTGATTGAAAATAACACCACGGATGGGAAGTTGTTTTTTAAATTCGATTTGAATTTTTTTTTTCAAACTGGTTATGTTAAAAATGCATTGTTATTTCTTTCAATTAGTTAATAGGATATTTTTATTAATAATTTTGTAATATTAAAAAATTTTTTGTTTATAATATACATTACTATTAGTAAAAACACTTCATTATTTTCTATAAAGAAAAAAAAAATAATCCTCTTATCTCAAAGCGTATTTTGTAATTATTTCCTACACTCAAATATTAATTTGTACAAAAAAAAAAAAAGAAAAATAAAACCTAGATTTCATCATCCAAATAAAAATGTAGCGATTCACGCACTATGTAACACTGTAAATAATAGACTTGCGCACAAAAATTTTATTTCCACACACGAAAAAAGAAAAAATTTTAATAATTCGCATTAAAATTGTCGATTGTTAAAAAAAAAGAGTAAATAAAAAGAACGAAAGAAATAAAAAGGAAAAAAATGTGTAAATGTATATCAATTTTAGCTCTTATAATTTGAAACTGATTTTAACCACTTCACATCTTTACAAATCTTCATCTCTACTTCCACCTGGTCCATGAAGCCCCTAATACTTATCATAGTCCATTAACATAAAATAAAAACTCAAAAATATTTTATAGAAAATTAATTTGATTAAACGAACAAAAATTATCAGAAAATAACAAAAGCTCTATTGTCTACTTTTACCCTGATATATAACACACACGTCGCTCAATTTACAACCCCCTCAAATTCTAAATATACTCAGCCCTAATTTCTCCCCCCAAATAAAAAAAATCCTCACCTATAAACATAGCCACGCACCATCATCATCATCCTAAAAGTAAGTACACTAATGACGAGTCCCAAAAAGTTCTCAAGCTCTCAAGCAAAACATTTCAACGTTTAAGTTAAGACTCTGATCATTAGTCGGACGACTGCAACAATATAAATCCCTCATTTAAAACATCATCTCTGACAGTAACGCTCGGTTTATAAAACATAATCAGGCCCCACAGTTTTCTCTACATCCCATCTTCCCTATACACACCTATATAAACTTTTCCCCTCCTATCTCTTTCCCTTTTAGACTCACTCCACTTACTCACTCTCATACATACATACATACATACATAAATTCTCAGTGAAAATCGCTCGAGCATTCGCTTTGACGTAGGACCGAATTAGAAAGTGGTGTATACTATATACGTTGGACACTCACTGGCTGGACACCGCAAACATAGAGAATTCCAAAGTTGGAAGCGTCGACGACTACAGAGAGACAGATAGAGATATAGAGAGTCGCTTTAGCTTTAAACTCCTCTTCTCTCTCTTTCCCTTTACTAAAGTATACGACTTTATATACATGTATTTAGTATTCGTGTATACACGTTTCGCTCTCTTATATATGTATAGAAAGCTTTAGTCGTTGTAGTTTTCTATGAGAGTAGGGAAATGCGTATAAATGTATATAGAAGTCGATCGGAGGGTAAGGGATGGATGAACAAATCGTGTGGCTTTATTTATTTGGGCGTTAGTTGCTTCGGGACTGCTTTTTGAGGGATATATATATATATATATATATATATATATATATATATAGAGTTTTCGAGCGTAATGTTGAGCTTTTAACTCGCGAGAGAGAGAGAATGATTTTACACTATACTGGGAATTTGCGTTTATCTCGTGGTAAACTTTTTAAAAAAAATTTCTAGTTAATCATTAATTAATTTTCAATTCAAATTATATCTAAACAGATTCTTAGAATCATCTTATCGTTTAAAAATTTAAAATAATCAGTAAGGCACACGCAGTTATGTAAACACACGATAAAAGCAAACTGGGTTAACCGAAAAGTAAAATCTCAAACAAAAAAATAAAATACACTACGTCACATCTGGCAAGCGCCATAATAAACGGATCATAAAATCAATGATTGATCAAGATGATGATTACTATTAATCGCTTTGATATACCTATAGAAATAAACGAGTTTTGAATGACACGCAATCGATATGTGTGCCTCTGTGTATACATGCGACTTATTTTGAAGAAGATAGTATAGGGAGGAGAAAAAGGCTTTTGAGATAGATCAATGTAGAAAAAGGGAAGGGGATGAGAAAAAGTAAAAGCGATCTTCTGCTCTACGGAGATTATAGGTCTCATTCTCATCTATACAGCTGTGTCTCTCTCTTATCGCTCGACTCCGTTGCGCTTTTTCGCTTCGCGGAACATTTGCTTTCTATCTCTGTCTGTATATATTTTGCTATGCTCTTACTATTGATGTCGTATGATAATCGTCATAGAAAAGAATTAACATGTCTTTTTTTAATTGATAATATTTATTTTTATTTTGATATTTCAAATATCAAACAAAAAATAATTCAACAATAAAAATAACCACCTACCACAAAGTTAATTTTCACACAATAAAATTAATGAAAAATTTTACCACACACAATCAGAATCTAAAAAGAAAACAAAAAAAAAAAATATATAGCCAACAATAATTGTATTGGCGAAACAAAGTGGCATATTCAAAAAGGAGCTCATATATATCTAAAACTCTCGGCACGTGCTTACACGTGCACAAATATATAACACACCAGTATACAACTACTGCTCTGGCAAGTATACCAGTATACAATGCAGCAGCCAGCCAGCCAGCCAGTCAGCCGGCCTTCGTATACGACTCCAGTGAATTAATTCTTAAGGGGTGAGCGTTAGAAGAGAAGAGAGAAGGAAGAGTATAGCGGGAACGGATTTGTCGTGGGGAAGTGGAGAACGATTGGAGCGTGAAATAGCCCAGGAGCTGGGGGGGGGGGGGCACGCGACAGCAGTGCTTCGTCTCGCACCACCGATGGATTTTATCCTCTCTTTCTCTCTTTACGTCCTTTCTCTTTTTCTTTCTTTCTCACTTGCTAGAACGAGATATCTTTTTCTCGTATATATATGCTTCTTATGCGATTCCCTATGCGACGCCTAATTTTCTGGATACTTTCTAGTGATCGCCTTCGATTTTCTGGAGGGAAGTAAAGTGTGACTTGCTATATATAGATATGTATTTATGCGTGATAGGAGGATACGGGTAACGAGGTGTACCTTGTAATATATATGGGAGATTTGTGATCTCTTGAGAGTATCGGATGTACAGTTTTTATGGATGTAAGAAATTGGCGTATAGTTGTAGGTAAAATATTAATTTGGAAGAAAAAATGAGATGATTCAGGCGACAGTAGAATAATTAACTTAAACAAAATTAAGGATATTCAAAGTGTTTTGTAACAAATCCGAAATATTATCTTTTTTTTCTTCACAAAATTAAAAACGAAAATGTATCTATATGGCAATAGAATAACGTTTAGTCAATTGACTCAAAGCTTTTAGATGCGAATTGAATGCAGCAAGTGCAAGAGCAAATGACGCGAAGCAATAGGTTTCGTAACGTGACTCTCTCATTCACTATAGAGCTTGCGCTTACCAAGTCTACTGGTAGTCCGATAACGCGAAGGGATTACTCTGTTGTTGAGGTCAGGACCTGACAGAGAATATAGGAGAAGGAGGGGAGGGGAGGAAGAGAAGGAAGGCCGCGTCGCGTGATTTTGCTCAAGCGTGTAATAGCTCAATGGCTCTCTACGGAATCCAACTTCTCTTCTTCTTCTTCTTCTTCTTCGTGCTTCTTCTCTTATTTTTTCCGTTACGCTTTCTTGATTCTTCTAAAGACGAATGATTTGCGCTATGCTAGAGGGGATGGATTTAAGCGTTAGGAAAAGAGATAAGACTTTGATTCTTATTCGTAGAACCGTAAAAGTCATTTTTTTTATATTGTCTTACTGGAGCAGGACTTTTACTACTGACTGGTTAATAATGAGCTTTTTTCAACATAATTTTTTGAGCTATTTATCTTTATTTATCAGAACTGATATATAAGGATAAGCTAATAATAAAATAAATAAAGTTTATTTTATGAAAGTAAAGAATATATAAATAATATAAATCATTTAAAAATTCGTGCTCGACAACTACAACCTTCAAACACGAGACACCGCCATAGGAGAGTCAGACACAAACGCACACTAATACACCCAAACTCGATCAGGATATGTACAACAAACACAGCCGGAAGGCATTGATTTCACCAAGCTTTCAAAGCTCGACGCAGGCGCTTTTCAAAGGATACTATATACGGAGAAAGGTATGTATATAATACGTTTGAGCTTGCGCGCGTGCGTGAGGAGCTTGCACGACTTTAACAAATTTTCGTATTTTGTAGAATTTGCGTTTCTCTACGACCACTATTAATACCATACCATTAACAATTATCCGTTTGAATTTTTTTTAAATACGTTATTTTTTAGAAGATTAATTATTAATTTCACTATTGATATTATTTGCAAGCTCAAAAGAATAAGAAAGAAGAAGTAGCTTGAGCTTATCTCAAAAGACAAGCTAATAACACTGGACAATTTTTTTTTCCCTTAGCTCATCAAAAAAGGTTACGCAACAAACGGATAAATGCCCTCGTTGGCTAAGGCACACGGCAATAAAGCCAAAGCTCGGAGGAGAGCTTTTTCCTTCTCTCTTCCTCTTCCTCTCCTCTCTATTGCTTTACCGACCCTCTTTCCTCGTCCCTGTTCTTGCTTGTCTCCATTTCCGCAAATCTGGGTGCAAATGAGTCTGAGAGAGACGGAGATAGGAAGAGCTAGACACGGTCTGTCTGCAGTGATTCTCTTTCTCTCTTCCACGAACGTTCGCCAATAATAATGTTAATTGAAATTGAGCGCAGGGAAGGAGAGATAGAGGAAGAGATGGAGGATGAGAGACGACTGATGTGGGAGATGGATCGAGAGGTGATTGTCTGCAGAGTATAAGTTCTTTGTTTGGTGATGAGAATTTTTTTTCTCTTCTTTAGTAAAGATGATTTTTTTATTTTTAAATATCAATATTATAAATATTTTATTAATATGTAGTTAAATTTTATATATATAATAAAATTTTAATATTTTGTATTAAAATATATCTAGAGAAAAAAATTATTTAAAAATATCGTTACAATATTTAATTAAATTTTAAAAACAATTGAATATGAATAAGAAATAATAAAATAAAAATTGACCACGATCATGAATAAATATGCAGATGAAATAATCTTACAGTTCTAATAGTATAATATAATCGCAAAAAAAACGAAAGAAAAGATATGAACAAAGAACTCGGTTAAAGAAAACCGATAAAACAGCAAAGATGAGAATCGAGCAAAATAGATAAAAACAAATATAAAAAAAAAAAAATCAGTTCGATAATGGTGTGAGAAAGAGAGAATAAAGAAGCAAACGACTATACGCATTCACACATATAGCTAAAAACGAATACGTCGATCGAAAACCACGTCAATATACCAGGAAGCAGTAGCATACATATATACCTTTTTATTCGATTCTCGGAAGCGCATACAAGCGCGATTTGAGAATACGAATCCATTCCCCTACTGGGGGATTATTTTTCCGCAGAGCGACGCTTTTCCGAGAGATGATGAAAAAAAAAAAAAGAGAGAAGGAGAGAGGAGATAGGTTGAGAGGCAGTAGGAGTGAATAAAAGCGGTAAAAATAAAAGAGAAAGAGAGTGATAGAAACGTGCATGGCCGGACTTATTTAACGAGATATCACGTTCGGTTCTCGATTCTTTTCCATTCCGTTCGCGTATTCCTTTTTTTTTTTTTATATTCGTTTCTT
Organism: Leptomastidea abnormis; assembly: GCA_030522805.1. Classification (NCBI taxonomy): domain Eukaryota; kingdom Metazoa; phylum Arthropoda; class Insecta; order Hymenoptera; family Encyrtidae; genus Leptomastidea; species Leptomastidea abnormis. The sequence continues at coordinate 10,731 of JAPYZE010004293.1, forward strand.
TTTTTTTTTTATTTTTTTTTTTTCCGAACCAACCCATTGGGGTTTGGCCCACCTACCAAGGGGTTGCTTTCTCTCGAAAATAAGAGGCCACGTACAAAAAACAGGCGGGCAGATACGTTAATGCAAAAAAAAATAAAAGAAAAAAGGAAAAAAAAAATAAAATAACACAACAGTCGCTTGCGGACGGTCGCACGTTTTGAAAGACTAATTATTCAGCTTCGCTAGC
>JAPYZE010004294.1:0-14905 GCA_030522805.1 Leptomastidea abnormis
GAATTATATTTTACTTCTTTACAATTTAAAAAAAGGTAAGTAAATACAAGTTTTATTTTTCTAATTTATTTTTACATAATAAAAAAAATAAAATTTAATTTTTCATATTTAATGATTAAATATTTATAATATCATAATAAAAAAAAAATAAATTATATATATATATATATATATATATTAATTTTAAATTATTTTTTTTTTTTTTTTGTAGCAATATTGTCAATGTTTCATCTTTAAATATGAAAAATTAATTTTTATTTTTTTTATTCTGCAAAAATAAATTAGAAAAATAAAACTTGTATTTACTTACCTTTTTTTAAATTGTAAAGAAGTAAAATATAATTCAATTAATACTCATATTATATTCTTATAATTGTTATGCTAAATAATTAATCCTAAATTTATTTTTTAAAAATTATAAAAGAAAAGTATAATTATTTTATTCCATAAAAACTATACTATGTAATTTGAAATTCACGAAAGCTTTTACATTAATTACAGCTTTAAACCATGTCTTATCACAATTTATGGCCAAGCAATTAATGATATTTTTGAAAAGAAATATATAAATATGTTAAATATATATTTCAGTATATTAATCACTTTTTTATCTATAAAACTACAGATTAACAATAGTACCTATTAAATTTTTTTTTTATAAACCACCCTACCCATCATGGTTTTTTGTAACAATGTAATTTTATCATTTAGGCTAAGCATGTAGCAACATATAACCGACATTGGTAAAAATATTTTATGAACATTAAGAAAGTGTCTCAGTGTTAACTGAAATATATAGTTACTGGTAATGTCGATTCGACATGAATTAATGAATTTTTCAAAATATCTTAATTGACGTACAATGTATAATAGCAGATTGTTCGTCTACAAAGTTATTTTACAAATTACCAATAAAAAATGTAAAATCAGATGGAGGAATCTTTAATTGTGCTTAAGGACATGTATCATATTAACGTAGTAGTATTTAAGAGATAAAAAAAATTTTAATAACAAAATTGTACAAATGGACTTTGGAAAATGTTACTCTACTATCTATGTAAAAATTACGTGGAACTCACCTTAATAATCAAGTTAAGAAATTATCCATCTGAACAAATAAATAAAATATTTCTGCGTTTTACGACAATATGGCTAAAAAAGTTAATACAAAAAATGTTTTACTTTTTATTTAATTTATTGAAGCTTCAATGTGTTTGTTAAATTAAAAAACTGTTTTAAAAGATTGACGCAATCTTTATTAAATTTAAATTTTATTTGGATGTCGTCATCCCTTTTAAAAAAAAATCTTTTTTTTACAGTTAAATTATTAACTTAAAAATAGGTACAATTATTGAATATTATTGCCAAGTGGAAAATAACAACTTATTATTTTTGTAGGGAAATCATTTCGTTATTTTCCGCTTCGCAATGATGTGCAACTTATGTATGCGTTTTGCAAAATTTTATTTTGCTGCTCTCCATGGTTTTTTACACATGTCCGAGACCTTGTAGAAAATGATCATTGTTTTTGATTTGCTGTAACTTTTGATAAAATCAGTATTTTATCAACATATAACCTATCAAATTAACGGTAATTTTATCAGCTTTTATAATGTATTCTAAAGATGCATCTATCATAAAAAGGATTTGTGGTACAGTAAAAGAAACACTACATAGAAAAATAATGTAACACATAAAAACTCTGTATTTCTGACAGGGAGGCCTATTCAATAAAATTCTTCGACACTTTAGTTATTTAAATAGCTCTAATTTTCCCAAACTTATTGGGCCAAATCCAGCTCCCGAAGATAGCAAACTCTTATTATAAGTAAATTACTTTTTATACTAAAGATCATTGTGGTTTTCCACAAAATCGAACATTAAAACATTCTGAGCCTTTACTTCTTTGCATTGCTTGTACATTATGCACTTGTGTTCGTCGCTGTTGCACGCTTTCTAAATGTTTATATAACTTGTTTAAATCTCGATTAAGTATATCGCTATGATAGGCATATTCTTTATCCAAAGGAATATTTTGTTCCAATCGTTTTTCAATAATTATTAAACGTTGTCGTATAGCTTGATAGATATGATCTTCTTCCAATTCATCTTTTATACGTTGTAGTGCTAACATTTCATTGTTTGTAGGCTGCTCTTGTTTCCGTTGGTCGTGTTCATAACGCAATTTTAAATCTAAATTTGCTTTTAATTTAAAAATATTTTGTGATTCTGCTAATCGCTCTTGCACACGTCGCTGATCTATTTGATTAGTGATAAATGTAAAACCTTCACAGTTCTTTTTTATTTCACTTGTTAATTTATTGTATTCATTATTTAAAGGTTGATTCTTTGAATGCCAATTTTGCAGACGTAATAGATTATCTTGCAGCGATTTTTCAATGTCCTGTAGAACTTTTTGTTCTGTTGTACGTTGCATTTTAGCAGTTGAATCTTTTGGAGGCATTTCTAGTACACTTAATTTCTGCTCAAATTCTCTACGTGCATTAAGTTGTTGCTGATAATATTGAATTTGACGTTGATCATGTACACGTACCTCTTGTACTCGCCATTCCTCTATTCGTCTAATAGATTCTTTCATCTCTATTAAATCTCTATTAAGTGCATTGAATTTTTGCAAATACACTTCATCCATAGGCTGTCGACGTGCATAAAAGTCTAGAAAATATTCTATCTGCTCTCGCATTTTTAATTCAAGTTTATCTATTTTAAGTTGATCATTAAAACGTTGCTCTTTTGTAAGTTGACCTTGAATAGATGATTCTCGTTTACGAAAGTCATCTTCATATTTTCTATTTTTTTCTAAATACTTTAAAATCTGTTGAAGTTCTTGTTGGTGACTTGCTTTAAACGTTTCTTCATTTTGTATTTGATATGGTTGTTGAGAGGTAAAGCTTTGGCTATTACCAGATTTTGCAAAATCATCAACTAAAGTATAATTGAAAATATATAATTATTTTTTATTATTGTGATATTGATTAATCAATATTCTGAAATAATTTCATACCTGATTCGACATTTAAAAACTCTAGTAGTACAAGGAAAACGAAAATAATTGTTTTTACAGACATTGTATAACTATAATAAGTCAAATATCTTAACTGTTTTATTAGAGTATAGAACTTACTTTTATATTGTAATATAATTTTATTAATCACTGTCTGATATCTTGAATTGCCATTGTATAGTTTAAATCTGTAAGAAAAAAATTGATAAAATCAAATGTAAATAGTAGTATAGATGTAAAATGAATCATCATTGCTACAGATTACATTTATAATTTTTTTTATTTTGTTAACATTGTTTATTTTTACCTGAAATTGACTAATTTTTTTTTTTATTATTAAATATCTCATATTTTTTCGTAATTTCAAGGATTTTTTTAACTTATTGTCATACCTTATATAATTTAATCCATTAAATGTTACTGTTAAGAGTAAACGTTTGGAGATAGTCAACAGATTGTATAAAACGTTTAATTTTTGTATAGTCCTTACTTGTAGATGAAACGTTAATGTAATCGAATTTGTAGCATTACAAAGAAAAATTGTATAAAATTTATCTTCAAAATCGAACTAATAATTACTCACCTGAGTAATCAAAAAAAAAAACCTATTTTATAATGATAAGCGAATTAATTGAATTCTGAAGCTTGTTCTTTTCATATCCACTTACCTTCACAATTTTCTTGTCTTTTAGTCGTTTCAATGATTTTAACAAAAAAAAAAAAAGAAACTATTAAACCTGTTAATGGAAAAAATAAAAATAATCAACTATTTACAACTCATTTCAAACGCACCATGCCATATACATGACTAAGGTGGTTCATTCATTTGTCTTCAATAAAAAATTTTTAATAAAATCGGAACAATTGTTTGGTATAATTAGTTTGAATTTATTGGTATGCGCTAGTTAATTTTTTTTCCATTAGTTTTGATGTCGCCGATCTGTTCGTGATGCTATTGGCTAAAAAAATAAAACATAACCTGTATTGGTGTCGCGAATTCGGTCGGAATGTGACGTCTGCGACCGTCTTACAACCCAACATAAGGCAAATTTGTACAGGCGCTTATGGAGTATTATTGAATTTTAAAAGTTGAGAAATTGGTATGAAATACATACGGAGTATAGGAATCACAACATAAGACCAAATGGGTTATAAGACGTCAAAACAAGTCACATAACCAACTTCGTGTCCCCAATAGACCCAGTACAGAATGGAGCGCGCGAAGCATGACTATTAAGGCCGTTCCAAGCAAATGGAATAGCATCGGGGGAATAGCAAAATACATTGTAAGTATACCTATAGCTATGGGGAATAAGTGGACATAAGTTGACGTTACGGCAACTTATTCCCACTTATGTCCATTCCCCCGATGCTATTCCATTTGCTTGGAACGGCCATTAGGATCGTGAAACATCACGTCACATCTCGACGTCGTCCCGTAAGACCCAATTCCCACACAAAAAACGTTGTAGCAACGTTGCAATAACATTTAACTGCAATCAATTTTTTCACAATGTTGCAGCAACGTTACAATGCAATTAGTTATCTTACAACTTTGCAACAATGTTGTAAATAACATTTATCTGCAAATAATTATACTTTACAAAGTTGCAGCAATATTACGCTGCAATTAATTATTTTTTAACGTTGTAGCAACGTTTCAGTAACGTTTTACTCTATTTAATTAATTTACAACGTTGCAACAATGATGCAGTAAAGTTCGTGCAAAATTATTTGCAATATTGCAGTAATGTAAATGTCACGTTGCTGCAACGTTATTTGCAATATTGCAGCTAATAAGTAAACATCTTATTGCTGCAGTATTTATGTAACTTATCCAAAATAACCCAACAATATATTAATTATTGTAAACTTATTATATCAAAATTGAAACATTTAAAAATTAGGTGTAATTGCCATTAAAAAATATAAAGAAAAATCTTATTGAAAATTACAATTTTTACATAGCCTTTATGAAGCTAACTTAGAAAGTAGTAGGTTTATTTGTTGTAATTGTCTACAACATTAGCTAAAAACTAGTGAGATGTATTTGAGTTTTTATATTTGCTGTACAGTATAAGAAAACTATGGGCTGCTCTGTATTAAAATAATTACAAAAAAAAGTTGGAAATTGTAGGTTACACCCAAAATGTATTATAAAGTTTTATATACCTATAGATATGTCTGCAGATGATATCAAAGGACTACAGTTGACATATTTACACTAGCATAGTCATGTAGAAGTCAAATTACTATAATCATTAATATAATCAATAAAAAAATGTAACTTAGACATTTTATATATATATATATACATATATGATTTTGAACAGTGTACATATCTTATCATTTATTAATTTTTATTTCAGGCAATGATAGAAAAATAATCTTCAATTTTATTTTAAACTTGATTTAGTAATTGTACATTAATTAATACTACAGAGTTATAAATAACTTTTATTATCATTTATTATTACCCTGCTTTACGTTTACTTTTTTAATTTTTTTTTTTTCACTAAGGCTCATTATGGTTATCCATTAGACCGAACATTCGACTGCTCCAAACCTTTTTTAATTCCCGGTTTAACATTCTTGTCTTGCATAATACGCCGCTGTTGAACATCTGCTAAATGTTTATATAAATTTTGCAATTCTTGATTAAATAAACCTCTTTCAAATGCATAATCTTTGTCTAAATAATTTTTTTGTTCAAGCCGCTTTTCCAAAATTTTCAAACGATTTCTTACGTCTATATTAAGGTGATCTGCCTTTATTTCATCTCTTATACGTTGTACAGCTAATGCATCATTATTCGTTGGTAGCACTAATTGTCTACGTTGTTCTAATTCATTGTGCCATTGCAATTCTAAATTTTCTTTAAAACTCGCAATTTCATGAACTTCTGCCAATCGGTCGAGCGAGCGCCTCTGATCAATTTGATTGGTAATAAATTTAAAAGCTTCATAATTTTGACTTACCGCACTTGTAATTTTATTGTATAATTCATTTAAAGGTTGATTTTTTGCATGCCACTGTTTCAAACGTTGTAGATTATCTTGAAATGTTTTGTCAAGGTCCTTAAATGTCTTTTGTTCAGCTGCACGCCGACTGTGTTCAGCTTCAGATTTTGGAAGTTGTTCTGTAAAACTTAGACTTTGCTCTAATCCTTTACGTGCATTAAGTTGTTGTTGAAATAATTGTATTTGACGTTGATCGTGTACACGTATCTCCTGTATTTGCCAATCTGTAATACGTTGAATTAGTGTTCTTAATTCGACTAAATCATTATTGAGTTGTTTCAATTGTTTCCTGTATAATTTATCTGGGGGCAATTGACGATTGTACATGTCTAAAAAATATTCTATCTTCTCTCGTACTTTTAATTCAAGTTTATCTAGTTCAATCTGATCATTCAAACGTTGCTGTTTTGTCAGTTGACCTTGTATAAATGGCTCTCGTTTACGAAATTCTTCTTCCTGTTTTCTATTCTCATCTAAAAATTTTAAAATCTTATGAAGTTCTTGTCGATGATTTGCTTTTGTTTCATCTATATTTTGCTCTTCAACTTGTTGTTGAGATGTAGAGCCTTGGCTGCTACCAGGTTGTGGAAAATCATCCACTAAAGTATAAATAAAAACAAAAATTAGATTAACTTAATGTGATATTTTAATTAATCAAAACTTTGAATTAATTTCTTACCTGATTCGACATTCAAAACCCCCAGAAGTAGAAGAAAAACGAAAAATATTGTTTTTCGAGACATTGTGGAACCATAAGATATTAAAGTTTCTTACTATTTTAAAAGAGTTTAGTAACTGCTTTTATATTGTAATATAAGCTAATTTATTATTATGTTATCTTGAATTGAAAGCTCATAAATTATATCAGTAAGATTCTACTCGAAAAGATGTTAATCCCGTAGGTAAATTAAATTATTTCAAAATTTAAAAGAAAAGATTGCCTATTTTTTTTTTATTTCAATAAGAATTTAAACAACAATTATATCTTTAGAGAAAGAGAAAGAGAAAGAGAGAGAGAGAGAGAGAGAGAGAGAGAGCTCGCGTAAATAGAATAAAAAAATTGTATCCAACAAACGATGTGCAAAAATTTTTAAAAACTTAAATATCAATAAAAATTGTTAAAAAAATTATTATTTCAATTTTTTACCAATCGTATTAGCAAAAATTTATGTTCCAATAAATATTACAATTATTCAAGTTTAATAAAATTTCGATATACCTATGACATCGAGGTCATATGGCTTACTTAAATTGTTTAATAATGGAAATGTACATTTGTGTAAACGAAAAATTGATAGATTTTTAAACTTTTAAGGTATGTGATATAAAAAAAGCGTAAGTTTAGTAAGTAAGTCATGTCTAAAAAGAAATATTTTATATAACGTACAATACTTTATTTTTTTTTTTAATATTTAGATTACTCCTGTATCATTGTATTTATTCTTAGATCTATTTAATGAGTAAATATTAAAATGAGCATTAAAAAAATTTTATTTTATTTTCAAACATTCTGTTATTGATCCCACTAGCTTTTTTTTAATATCATCTGGTAATTTTGATTCATATTGTTTTCTAACCAATTTAAAAAACATATTTGGCTCTCCCTCAATTTCGGCTACCAATATTTCTACTTCGGATAATTTAAGACTAACTCTGTCAACGTTGTTGCTTCCTGGATACCTAAACAGTAATAACATATACATTTAATCTATTGTCAATGACTTATATATTTAGTTTGTTAAAAAAATTTATGACAAATAATACATTTTTTTGGTTTTATAAACTATCCCTATCTTAGCTCAATAAATATTTTATAATTCTAAATTAAAAAAAAATTAAAGATTTTTCACTATTTTTCAAAAAGATCCACACAAGTTCGTCATTTAAATTAAAAATAAGAAATCATATTATAATTACCTTTCTGGTTTATAATTTTGCCTAAGTGGCAAATTGGGTTCAAAGACTGCAGATAAAAAATTTTTTGAATTCAAGCTATCTAAAAACTAATTAAATATTTTTGTGTGATTGAAACCATCAATTATAAATGAAAAAAACAAAATATATTTTGTATTTATTCTTTAATAAATACCTGTATTATGGTTTTAGTTATATCTTGAGCCAACTGCAAATAAGATGAATACACTTTTTGCACAAAATAGGCAAAATCTACTTTGGCATTAGGAATTATGTTTTTTAATTTCCTTTTACATAAATCAATATTTTTATAGCCCTCAAATGGCTTCCATATATTCTATAATAATGTAAATAAGTAGGGGAGACCGGTGCTACATTAAAACGGGGTATGATTAAAATTTTGAGATTACTTTTGATAGAAATTATGGAATCAAACAAAACTTGGAGGTCTTGTTGTACTTGTTAAAAGAAGTTAATTTTCATAATATGATATATTTTGGCGACATACTATACTTTTTCGCGCCATTTTTTAATTTTCGCACTTAATTTTTTAAACGTTTGTTTTACGAATAGTGGCTCTTATATTTTAACAGTGCGCATTTAGGTTTCGCACAATAGACCAACTTTAAGTACTATTCAATAAGAGTATTTTGCGCACCCGACAATCTTCCTAACTTTATTCCTTTCTGAGATATGTCGATTTCAAGTAACATAAATTATCCGGGGTATGATTAAAAAAATTTCTGGGGCATAATTAAAAAATATTTGCTTGTAAATTCTCCATTAATGAAAAGTTGGAAAGAATAAAGAAAAATATTCTAAAAAAAGTACTCAAGATAAGCTTTAATTTAAGCCCTTGCTGGTTAAAAAAGCTTGTTTAGATCCGAAGTTACGTACAATTGAAATTAAAATATCAAAAAATAGCATTAAAAATTAATAATTTTCAGATAAATGGATGTTAACATGTAAAATCGTATTAAAATAGCTCGTAACTTTGATCCCGCGTAACTTTAGATCCAGACAAGCATTTTTAACCATCTAAGGTTTCAATTGTAGCTGAGTTCAAGGCTTTCAATTTAAGTGGTTATATAATATACTTTGCCCTTACAAAATTAAAGCTACGATTAAAAGAATTTGCCAAAAAATATATAATATATCGATATAAAATAATCTATAACTCGTGAACGGAAACATTTAAAAACATCAGTCAGAGCTTAAAATTTTCGTAATATGTTGTAGTTTAAAAGTACTATCAAGATTAACGCCTAAAATTTGATATTGCAATGGTATTTAGCAATTTTAATCATACCCCGGGCTTTTTTTAATCATACCCCGGGTTTTTTGGATTTTTTTAATCAAGCCCCGGTTTTTTAATTCTAATTTAAAACTAAACTATTGCACTTAGTTAATCCGGACAAAATGGATTTTGTAGCAAAAATCAATATCTTTAAGATCCTTTTTGTCCGGAATAAAAATATTAAAAATTAAAAAAGTTACAGAGGAAAGAAAAAAAAACTTTAATCAAGCCCCGGTCTCAAAAAGATTATTTATATTAAGAAATATATTAAATATTACCTCTTCTACATTTTCTTCTTCTAATATTTTTTCAAAAGTAGAGTTTGGATTTATAATATAGCTATTAAGGCCGGAAATATCACACTGTACGAAAAATTGGTTGAAAAAATTTATTAATTTAATATAAAGTTGATTAATGAAACCGTAACACTTAAAATATTAAGTAAATTTCACTTTCATTCTAAATTTGGTAATTTTTTACTTTGTAGATCTGGGATTGATTCAAAAATTAAAAATTACCTGACTATGAAGCATATACAAAACATTATCCTTTTTGGAATACAAAAAGTTTTGTCCAATCTGTTTCAGCTTTCTATTGAGTGGTGTTATTTTCTCGAGTAAAATTTCTGCTCGATTTTTAATATAGCCATAATCCTTTTCTATTTCTGATTCAGCCTAATAAAACAGTTTAATAAAAAAAAGTGCTTTCAAAAACAAATAATAAAGGGACATAAATGGCAATACCAAGATTTTAAAAAGGAAAATGAAGATATAAAAGCACTGACTTAGAAGATATAGAATTAAAATAAAATAGGATCAAAATGAGAAGAAATAATGTTTGGTTCGTAATAAAACAATGGAGGCAAACCTTAATGCATAAGAAAAAGAATAAAATGAATTTGTTGAAAAAAATTCAAATAATAACATGCTATACTATTTAAAAATAAGAATTTGAGCATACCTCACTTCCATAAAAAATCGCAAAAAATCCAATGGCTAACAGTGATATTTTCATTTTTTCTTTTCTCAAAGAATTAGTCTTAAAAAAAAATTTGCTAGAATTGTCAAATTAAACAGTGGTCTTTTTCAAAATTTCAACTTGTAAATGCTTCAAGTTTTGCAGTAGATTATATTTTATCTACGCAATAGCAGCGTAAAGACAGATGTTGGGGAATTTTTTTTATTGTTTGTTATGTAAATGTATTTTAGATGCATATATTAATAATTTTTTTTCCTTATTTTATTTTAATTAAAGTATAGAAACAGAAATTTTATTACACTGGAAGAATTAGATTTATTTTCTTTTGTTTTTCGCTTTTTTTTCAATAATAGTATGCTCTTTACAGTATATATATATGTATATATATATATATATATATATATATATATATATATTCCATCAACATGATACAGTAGTAAAAATATAACTCTATCGACTAACAATTAAGTGAATTGGCTTTAGTTGGGTTTTTTTCTGACTCAGAAACGCGATTACACAATTTGGTTTTTTCAATGGATTTTTTTATCCTATAAAAGTTCTCTTGCTTCTTTAATATAAAAATTTTTATGTAAAAAATACTATGTAAATATTACCTAAGCATTCACTCTTAAATATTGGTAGTGAGAGGCCCTAATTGATAATGGTTCTTTGATTATAAATTGCGAAATATAATAAAAACTAAAAATATAGTCAATGTGCATTTACTTGTAAAGTAATCTTACGAATATCAAGTAAATGTATATTCTAAGTAATATCTTTATTATGTAATGTCGTACATTTTATTTTTAAGAAAAAAATATTGTTGAATTATTTTAATCATTAAATATTTATTTGCACAATAAAAATCAAAATTACAATTCTTTTATATTAGTTTTAAACATTTCATGATCGATTCTTTTACCGTTTTCTTAACTCTATCATTCAAGTCCAAATTAATTGATTTTGTGATGCTCTCGGCTAAAATATTTGATTCTCCTCTAACTTCAGCCACCAATATTACTGCTTCTGACAATCTAAGATCAGCCTTATCAACATTATTGCTTCCTGGATATCTAAAAAGTAATTGCATAAAATAGTTTAAACTCGATTACTAATAATAAATTTTAAAAAATTAGTATAAATGTATAAATGCTATGGTGTAAATTAATTGTTTTCCCAAAAAGAAAGCTTCTAGTTGCAAGAAAAACTATTATTTTATAATAAATAAATATAATAAAAAAATATACTTGATAATTCAGTGATGCTTTTTTTTTCAGATTCGCACTGATTTTTAAATTTGAAATAAAATTAAGAATAAAAATGTAATGTAATATGCAGGATTATACCTCTCTTGTTCAGATGGAACAAAGTTTGGATTGTAATCATAAACCACCTTTGTAATATTTTCTGAATTTAGGCTATCTAGAAACTAATCAAATATTGAAATCAAAGTAATCTATTATTGACAAAAACTTGTTATTTAATTTAATAATGACAGGAATACCTGTATTATGCCGTCCGTTCGAATTTGAGCCTCCGTTAAAAATTGCAAATATAGAAGTTGGACAAAAGAGGCAAAAGATTTTTTTTCGTTAGGAATAACGTTTTTTAATTTTTCTTTACATTGCTTAACTTCTTCGTTATTTGTAGATTGATGCCATATATTCTATTTAAAAGTAAATATTTACGTAGTTTGTTGAAATATTGTTTTAATAAATTATTTGTTATAGAAGAAAAAATAAACATTACCTCTACATTTTCTTCTACTAATTTTTTTTGGAAAGTAGGATTTGCATTTTTAATAATACTATTGAGATTAGAAAGGTCAAACTGGACAAATTTTTTTTTAAGCAATTTTATGGTTTCTATCAAAGTTTTTGCTCGAATTTTAATACTGCTGTAATCTTTTTCTATCTGTGATTCAACCTAATAAATAATTTATAAAGTTTAATAAAAAAAAAGGTATAGTCTAAAAATGTTAAGAAAATAAACAGATTGACATTAAGAGAGAATGCGATAATGCATTAATATTAGATACAAAATGAAAATAGCAATTTTAAAATTTGTAATATAATATATGTATATGATTTTAGAAAGTTAAAGAAGTGGCTGATATCATACAAAGGACCAAAAAAACATTTAAATTTACATGTAAAAAATGTGTTTTTTTAAAAAACTAAGACGAAAAAAATATTTAATAAGAATGGAAGATAGATTACTAAAAAATTAATTGGTGTACGAAGGAAATAAAAAAGGTTATATAATAAAAGAATTTTTAAGAAGCATAAAATAAAAAAATATTTTTAATAAGAAAAAGAAATTTTTTAAAAATAATATTTTGAATTATTAAATATGTTTACATCACTCCCTTGAACAATCACCAGAAAACCAATGGCTAAGAGTATTATTCTCATTTTTTTATTAGAAAATAAGTTGTCTGAAATTTATTTCTTCAATGCAGAAAAAAAAAACCTGCTCTTTTCTTTCAAGATTCACCAAGTGACTATTCTTAATGTGGTAGTGTTATTTATATGAACATATTAAATTACATCTGATTATTATTAACTTAAATCGAGGTTACATATTTTTATTAAGATAAAAATGCAAGAACAGATTTATGGGTTTCTTAACATATAATTTTTTTAGACATCTCATACATAAATGTATTAAATACATATTTTAATATTTCTTTTTACTCTTTTCTAAATTTATTAAAAAGTATTGAATACGAAAATAAGATTAGAAAAAATTTTTTTCAAATTAAAGTATGCATATTCGTTTATAAAATAGTCTATGAGCCTTCTTGAAAAATATGTATTTCTTACAATCGAATTTTTTTTTTTTTAATGTATGAAATATATTTTGAAGTCAATTTTATGTAAAGCATAAATGAAAAGTTGATTATTATTTATTGCATAAAAAATATTTCTAAAATTATAACAAAATGTTGCAAAAATAAGTAAATTACATGATCAAATCCTATTGATATAAAACATCTATGTAATTTATTTAATAGTCTAAGGGATTTAATAGATTTTATAATCGAAATAAATAAATTATTTCGATTATGAGATTTATTTGAGGTGAATGACTCAATACACTTTACCGATCTCGATACACTTGCTCTAAATTAATCAAAAAAAAAAATTTCCACGACTCATATAAAGATAAAAAATTTGAATAGCAATTATACAATCTGGATTATAATTATTTAAATTTTATTAAATACATCTCAAAAATCGAACTCATAGTAGTCCAACTGAGCAAATAAAAAATTCTACTTACAATTAATTTTATAATTAAGGAAAAAAACTGATTTTGTATTAAGACGATTTACTTCTCAACATCGATGCTCAATCGACATCGATTTTTTTTTTAATTCCGACAGCTTTAAAAAATCTAACTAAATATATTTACTGCATAAATTATGTTTGTTGTTATTGAGCCAATAATGAAACTCATCTGAAATCACAAATGAGAACTCTAACGATAAATCATATGAGATCTTTGACCAAAATTTAGCTCATCATTAAAACTTTATTTCAATAATTAAATAAAAATAAATAAAATATATCTTGTCTATATGTGTATTTATTTGATACAAACGTTGTTAAACTTAAACAACTAAACATCATGAATCATTTAAAATCATCATCACATATATCCCAAACATTCATTTACTGGTTGATAAATATTCATTTGAAACTCTTTGGATGCCCATTTTTTAAAAACTCCTAATGTAATATCGGTATACGTACTATTTTGTCCTTTTATATCCAATATCATTGACATAACGTCTTCTATATCATTCATTATTTTTTCAAGTACTTTATCTTCTTTACAGCTAAAAAGTTCATCACTAGTTAAATTTAAAAAGTATTACATACATGAAAAGAATAAACAACAATTTATGCTTACTTTTTTACGTCGGATTTACTTTTTAACTCTGTCATTTTTTTCTTCATTTCATCAGCGTACTTAACATTAATAAGTAATATATTAATGAGTAAAATTTTTATGTGTTATTTTGAGAAAATATTTTTCTGTTTATTAACTTACCTTTATCGCATTTGCTATTGTATTATTAGCTGTGTATAAAAATGACGAATAATATCCATTTATGAATTGTTGAAATTTTTCGTTACTTATAATTAATTTAGTATTAAACAATTGTTTACACACAGGTCTATTTAATGAATTTTTCCATACTAAATACTTGAATAACATAAAACTCACAATCATATTCGACATCACTATTATGAAAATGAATAATAAGTAAAATAATATTAAAACTCAAGTGGAAATTACCTGAATCAATAAAAAAGATGGATTTTCTTGTAAGAAAATAGAAGTATTTTTAAAACTTTTAGATAGTTCAGAAAAATCAAAATTATCTAATTTATCTTTAATCACTTGTATATCTTTCGTAATATTTTTTACAACATCTCTTAAATATAGTATTTTTTTTTCATCTGTATTTTTAAGCTACAAGTATAAAAAATAAAAAGAAAATGTATGTGATTACGTTTTCTTTACTTATTAAAATTTAGTGTAATTTAATTTATACTCACGATTGGGATCGGAAGAGGGACACTCAGCGCTGCCCGGTGGCTGCTGGCGCAAGCAGTTAGAGAAAGTATTTTTTGGGTAAGTTATATGGAAAAGCATCGC
>JAPYZE010004295.1:0-10955 GCA_030522805.1 Leptomastidea abnormis
TATATATATATATATATATATATATATATATATACCACGTCCGGGAAGGTAATTCTCCAAGCGATTCTTTGCTCTCTCTCTCTTTTTCAACTGGATCGAATCTAGCCTTGAATCGGTTCGGTTTCGCTTTAAAGCTCATTCCTCCCTCTCTTTCTTCTCCTCTTCTCTGACTCTTCTTCGACATCGTTGTCGTCCTCAAAGTGCCTCCTCGGTCGTTGGTATATTGAATGTGTCCGTGTCTCTTTCTCTGTCGTGCTCGGATTGAACTGGCTGTGGCAACGACTACGACGAGACGGCGCCGACTATTACTCCCGAAATTTCAGTCGAATCGCGAAAATTGGCGCCTTCCTCGAGTCGAGTGGCGAGTGGAATGAGAAAACGAGAGAGAGAGAGAGAGAAAGAGAGAGAAAGCGAGTAGGTAGAGGACAAGTGGGTAAGCAAGAGAAAGAACGGAGGTGGGGGGGAGAGGTACATATACCGGGGAATCTTGAGTTCAGCTACGTGCACTCGCTGTGCTTACAGTATATACATACATACTTACACAAGACTCGTGTGCCGAGTATTACACTAGTGAAGCTTTTTTTCTCTTTTATATACTCTCGAAGTCTTCGTTATCTTGATCCGAAGTGGGAACATTTGCACTCGATGCCGTAAAAAGCAAGTATTATGACGCGAAATATATACTCTTCGTTGAATTCATTTAATTATCTGATACGCATTGACCTCCTTGAGAAATTAGAGAAGCGTAAACGGTCGAGATACGATAGTCGAGAAATGAGCTTGAAATTTTTCAATGTTATAATTTTAGACGACCCGCTTTTTTTTAAAAAAAAGAGATGAAAAAAATGAAAAGAATAAATGAATGAACGATTGATAAAATTGATTTCTCTATTATTTTGTGGCATTCGTGACAATCTATGTATCGATATTACCAGTTCAAATAAAAAAAAAAAGGAACTTTAAACATATAACGTGAGTATCAAATAAATACAGAAAACGTGGAGTACGGACATAAAGAGCTTTTGCACGATTTGAGCATCGATATAAATACATATCAGCAGCGATGAAAAAAATTGCTACACGATTGTTATATATTTTTTGTCATTTTACTTCTCCACATCAAAATATATCATTTATCATTTCTTTTTATTTTCATTTAAATTTTATATCGAAAATTCAATAGATGTAACTTATCCATAATAAAAAGTTTAGGTTGAAAAGTGGCTCCGATTTTGATCGACTTCATGAAAATTCAAGTCATCTATTCTAAGATAAGGTCAAGAGTTAGTTAAAAGTGTCTGACCGAACTAACAGCGTGATAAATTAGAAGCTTTACTCATATCATTAAGACTTTATCGAAAAGCTAGTCAGCGTCAAAGCTCACCGATGCAGACACTAGAAGAAGGAAGTGAGGCATACTCCCAACGCGACACATCAATCCGAGCGATATCTTATTTCTCTCCTCGGTCTATATACTCCAGCTCTCCACACCAAGACGCGAGCCGTCTTTCTCTCTTCCTTACGCTCGTCAGCTAAAAATCGAGTAACGTCGAAGAAGGAGTTCCTCAAGCGTCACTCAAGATTTAGCCAGTAAGCACGCGCAAGCGAAAAAGAAGAATGAGAAAGACTCTGAGCGAGAGAGACCGAAGTAAATATCTAGCGAAGAGAGCGAGCTACAAGTGGGAGATTTTCTCTACCGCTGCGCCTCCGCACTTGTCCCTCACTTACATCCTATATACTTGGTGCTTCGATCTACGCGTCCTTCTGTTACCCTTCGTTGCTTCCTCTTAACCCACCCCTCTTTTCCTTATCCCTTCAGCCGTCGCCCATGTCTTTTGCGCGCCTAATTCTCTTTGCCTCTCCTCTTTTCTCTACACCCACCTCTCTTTCTATTTTTCTCTAACTCTATTGCTAGTTTGAAAAGTATCGAGTATGCCCCTTCTTTTTGTCGACTCGGCTATGCTGTGGCAGCTGAAAGACTTTTCGGCTGTATGTTCTCTTTCTCCTTCTCTCTTGCTCGAGATGCTTCGACAAATTTTTGACTGACATGTGACTTTGGTGGCACGAACAGCATCTGTATCCAACTCTGTATATTTCAAATTTTCATTCTCAATATCATTTCTGGTCTTTTATTTTCACCCTACCTTCTTTTTCCCTTTTTGTTTGTAATTCAATTTTTTTTCTTTCGTGTCTTGAATTCTAAGCAGGTAGGTATAAAATAAGATGATTAGTATCAGAATTCTGAGAAGTTTTTATCAATGGAAACAAAATTTAAAATTTTTTATGAAACCGTGCACTATCGCAAATTGAATAATTAAATAACAACAAATATTAGTTTTAATAATAATCGTGTCGATGATAATAATTAAGATATAATAATAATAATAATTAGAAAATAATAATACATAGTAAGGTCTGCACATGAAAATAGAAAGTTTTATTAGGCTCTATTATTTTATAATTACCTGAAGCAAAATGAGACAGCTATTCACCCTATCCACGCGTCTCTCACGATTTTTAATCAACTTCCGCAAACAACTGTGAAAATACTCAAGTTTCAAATTATCTGATACAAAACCTCAAATGGAAATCATATTCGAGTGATTTTCAACCAAGTTTTCCAATGGAATAAAAAAAAGAAGTGCAAAACTTTACGGAAAACGGAAGCGAATATACACACACGCCTCTCCTCCCAGTGCTATAATTAGATTATACTCGTATAATTAGATTATCGAAGACGAGGTTGGGATAGGTTGTATAGTGAGATGAGGGTATAAATGCGCCAATAACCGGCTATGGCTCCCGCTCGATTCAATCAGCAATGCGCGCAATAATCACTCATCGATATATATATATATATATATATATATATATGTATATACATATATATGTATGTATATATAAGCTCGTGATTCGGGAGTACGAGAACGTTATAGTATGTATCTATAGGCAACGACGTCGATTGACGAGCGCGCGCGCACCCACACATACACCCGGCACAATGTTATTACTGTACATTTCGTATTAAGCCGGCACTTCTATTACTAGATTCCTCATACTCTGTACCAGCTCGATAACTCTACTCTCACTCTCTCCCTCTCTCTCGCTTTCTCTGCGAATATATCAGCTAAATTAAAGATAAATACTTAGATTGTATTTTCTTTTTCGTATTTACTTTACATCTATTTAATAATACTTGGTGCTTTTTTGTTTATTTTGTATCTTATTACATAAATTTTAGATAATTTTATGAAAATTAATTATTTGAAAATTTGTAAAATCTTATTTAAGTATTTATGATTAATGTGATATTAAAATAGATAAGGTCGTAACCAAATGATTTTTTATTAATTCAATACTACGGAATATTTTTAATTTTATATTATTTTTTCATGTAATTTGTATATTTTAATAGTTTATCTAAAGTTAATTTTGGTCTATACATATCTTTGATGGCTCAATCGGTTGAACGCCACTTTCAGAATTCATTAGTCATGGGTTCGATTCTTGACGAACACCGATTAAACCACAGTGAGAGCCAACATACACCTAGAAAAGTGTCAAAAAGGCTTTATAAAAGATAAATAAAGAATTCTTGTGTATATAAAAAATAGTATTTTTCGACAGGTGTGGGTAAGTCAGTTTTTTAGCGTTGAGGAGGTTTCTCGTTTTGCTCGAGAGAAAATGCCTCAACGCTAAAAAATGACTTTCCCTCCAGAGTCGAACGATATTTTATTCCCAGAGAGCCTAAAGATCATTTCCAAGTTGCGATTTTTAGGCTCGAAGGAATAAAAAAATTTTTGTTTTCGCTCTTATATCTATACCCATAAGTTTACGTAGTAAAAATTCTATGGTTTAATATGACAAAATAGGGTAACTCTAGGGGTAACTAGTTAAATCTTACATCAATGTAGTATTTTTTTCTTAAAATCTAACTTTTTACCTTTAAAAATTGTTTTAAACTTATTTTTGAGTCATTTTAACCTACGCTAGATTTTTTTTTAAAAAAGACTATTTTTAGATGTTTGGTTACAAATGATGAAATAAAATATTAAATTTAATTTTTTTGTAAAAAAACAATGGGACTTTAAAATAGGGTACTTTAAGGTGATCCATGAATTTTTCAGAATTTTTTATTGAAAATTGTGTATTTTACAGCCTCAGGACGAAAAAGATCCCAAATCCTAGTTAAAAAAATTTTAACTTAAAAAAAAATAAATTATGCTAATTTTCACAGATATTTTTTATAGAATAGATTAAAAATATATTTATTAAGAGATCTATTTATTTATATTTTTGTTTTACTTTAAAAATTTAAAAAATGGTTTTTAACGTTTGAATTAAAATGATGTTAAGTATGAGCCTGTAAATAACGTTTAAAGTTAATAAATAAATAAAAAAACTATCATTTGGTTCAAAAGTGTTAACAATAATTAAATTAACAATATGTTACTTTTAACGAATTAATTCATTAGAAATTATTAACTATACTAATTGCAAAAATATAATGCTTAAATAAATATTATGATTACTCAAATTAATTGAAAGACTGTCTCATATAAGAACATAAAAGATAAAACAGTCAAACTCTTGTTAATTGCGTTTAGTTGCACAAACATTTGTTCATAAAAAACAGTTTAAACTCAAAAACAAGCAATTTTAGAATTTGGAACAATTTTTAGTTGTTAACGACTTTACGTAAACATAAACAATATTTCAAGCATGTAAAAAAAATTACATAAGTCGCAAAAATCACCCTCTACGTCTAGAGAGAAAGAGAGGGTCACGCAATCTTCACAAGAGTGTTTTTCAAACAATTTTAAAGTGTCCTTGTTATTTTTCCATTCAGCTCAACTAGGTGCCTGCACACGTCTTTCTTTTCCTCGCTTTCTCTTATCCTATTTTTTTTTCTTACACTTACGAGTGCATGCGTACAACATTCGCGGATTCTCACAACGCACGTGTATGTGTATGTGTGTAGAGAGAGCGAGAGTCAAGCGGTGACGTCGCGCGTAATTAAAAACTTTGCGGCTTTCCCGGAGCTTTAATGGGATTATATCAACGCTAACCCAGCCTCCTCCTCGTCCACCAGATAAAAGATTAACATATATTTAATATAAAAGTCACCCCCTCTCTACTCTTCTCTTTTTTTTTCTTTTTCTCTCCCTGCGTTAAGCAGTTTTTACTAGCGTGAAACCTAGAGTAAAAGAATAAAAGAAAGAGCCAGCGCTCGCTTTTTAACCGTAAGCGTTTCTCGCAAATGCGTCGGTCTTATTATGCATTCGGTAAAGAGCGTCTCTTTCTTTCTCTCTCTTTCTCATCCTCGCAACTGCTTTTCTTCTTTTAAATGCAAATCTTTTTTTTTCTATCCTATAGCTTGCCCTTCGGTAAATTTGATAATTTTAGAAGGAAGAGAACGAACTGTAGTTTAATTGGGACACACGCTCAACATACGTTTAATCTTTGAAATTTTCGTCTCTTCAATCTTCAAGATTAAAATTTCCATTTCATACCCTTAGCTTTGGTTTGACACTTTATCAAAATTTCGAATCTTTTTAATTATTAAAATATCCGATCGCTTGATTATTAAGTAATTAATCATCGGGAAAAATCAATCACTTAACTTATATAGCTACGTGCGTCAACTTCTTTTGATAAATTTATTTGTCAGTTTAATATATATATATACCTCATCAATTCAAGCATCTGCCACATACAATCAATAAGCGCTAATTGCCAGAAGATAAATACAGTTCTATTAAAGCAAAGCAAGCAGCATTTGTATGAAACAAATAAAACAGAAACCAAATGCAATGGTCCTTGTTTCTTCGACTCGAAAACAAGAGAAACGTCAGAGCGGAAAAAGAGCGAACTCACTTGACAATTTAATAAAGTCGCATTAGACACAAGAAGCCGCTTGATTTTCTTTTTTTCCAACTTTTTATCTCTCTCTTGCTTTTTCTCGGCGACATATTATCTCTTACTGTCTCTCGGCTGCGACTCGTTTCTGTATTGTGCCACCACGTGCAAAGGAGTTCATCGTGTCAGTGGATATATGCCAGCTGCTTAAACGTCCGCGCGTAATATTGGCTGGCACCAAATGCCGTTGACGTTGTCGAAAACGTATTTGACAAGTAGAGTTATTAAAAAAATATCTTCTACGAGGCCGTGTGCGTTTGAATCTTTCCCTGTTCCTGTGTTTTTTTTTTATTTTTTATTTTTTTGTCTGAAGGAAATGTTTAAACGAAAGCATTAAATGTTGAACAGTGCAAATTATAAATTGTTTAATATAATTTTTCCGTTCCTTTCATTTTTATTACATAGGTTTAGTAACATTTGAAATATTTTAGTAATCAAATTATTATTAATTTCAAAATACAAAAGAAAAAATGGATAAAAAAAGAAAGATTAACCGTAAGCTTAAATTTTTGTTTAAAATAAAAATTCTTAAAACTAGTGATAGTATTAAAGTTAAACAAAAGAAGCCTATTTAAAATCTACAGAATATATTTTGCATGAATTTTCATGCAAATTTCATTCAAAGTTTCAACGCTGAAAAATGAAAATCCAGCCGCGAACGAAGTACTATTATCGATCACAAAAGTTGAACAAAAGTTGAACAAAAAAATTTCATCTTTATACCTTGAAAAAAAAAGAAAGAACAATAAATAAAGTTTTAAACTCAAAGCAACTAAATTTTAGACATTTAACTCTGTAAAAAAGATAAAAAAGCACTCTCGATTGGAAAAAACTTTAATCCACGAAAAAAGCGTGAAAAATAAGGCAACAAACACAGAAACAGTTCACCGCAAACGTCACTGCTCCCTGTAAAAGCTCTTGCAGTACATAACGACAACAAAGCGTCAACTCAATGCTGCAACAACGATATCGTTGTATTAACGTATAGCAGAGTAGCGTCCGGCGAAGAAGTAACATCACAATACGCCGAGGCATTAAAACAATGACAAAACAATTAGACAACTCATAACTGCCTCGCGCACTCTCCGCTTGTGCTCTCTCTCTCTTTCTCTGTCTGTCGCTATTCTCTTACCCATCCCTTTCCTTCAGCTCTTCCCGGAGTCACGTCAAAGTGTCAGGGACAATGTCGCCGCCGACGCCGAGGCTCGCCAGACCGAACTGAAATTACAACGGGCGAGCCACCATCCCCTCTTTTTCTCTCTCCCACCACAGATTCATCATTGCAAAGGAAATCCGGTGATAATATGCTATTCGATAACTTTTTATTTTCGTTATTAAGATGTATTAATTCATTTGTGCATTAATCAAAAAGACACGCAAAAGTAATAAAAATACATTTTGAAAATAGCTATTTATAATTTTAAATGCGAGGATGTTATTTATTTACCTTGGTTATACCTACTCGCTTTACTTTTATTTTTTTTTCAAATGAAAATAATTGCAAACTGTTATACGAAAAATGCATTGTTGTACGTCGTAAATATTTTTCCGAAAGGTGCTAAATCGTAGAAAAAGTTTTAAAACTGTATTTTTCGAATGATAGAAAGTGTTGGATGAAAAAGGAAAAAGAAAAAAAAATATATGAAATCTTCGATTTTTCTGGATTAAAAAAAGACTTGTTTTCAAAAATTGTAAGCCGTCCAAAATATCAAAATTGATATCATCTGCTCAAGCCAAAAAACAAATCTATTAACTTTTTTTTTTTAATTAAATTTTATCTAATACGTTATCCCAAAAATAAATAAAAGCTAAAATGTTTTTTTTCTGACAAATGCTTTACAAAAAATAAATTATAAAATTTCCATAAATTTTCATTTAAAAAAAAATTTTTCAACAGCTACACACATATACACATTTATTTATTTATTCAAATACCGCATTTCATAATAAAAGTCTATTCACCAAAATGTACGCCGAAAACATACTACAATCCTTCGCATAATGTAAATTAATTTAAAAAAAAATAACTCTCTAAAATAAAAACACAATCACATTTCTTCGAAATTTTTTCTGTATTATAAGCGTCAAGTGCAGAGAGTCTTCACCGGAGACTATGTAGAAGAAAAAGAAGAAATAAAATGAAAAAAGCGCACAATGAATAGTACGTGCAGGTTCGATACTTTCTGAGGAACAGCACACAGCGATTGGAAGAGAGAGAGAGAGAGAGAGAGAGAGATTGTGCGAGGTGCTCGTTGCTTGTCAGGTGTGCGCTGCAGTTTCGTAACACACAAGCGCGGCCAATCAGTCGACAATGGCCCCGTAAATTCTAGCCAATCAGAGAGCCACGAGACCGATGATGTGACCAGCAGGCGTAACTCTCTATATCTCTTCCCTCCCCCCTCCTCCTCCTCCCATCTACTCGTTCCTTCTGCTTATGAATTATTTAAAAGGAAGCGGATGGCACACGGCTGTGTTTACAAACATCGATGATTACGCCTTTTCAGTAATCAAAGAAGTGCTGTATTATATACCTTGCTCTACATCATCCTCCTCCTCCTCCTTCTCCTCCAACGCTTGCTGAATGAATTCATTAGCTTAATGCATTATTTTTGATATTTTATGTTATTGTTGCGTGAGCTTTTTCAAATTTCCATTTGCTGCATTTATAATTTGATTTTATGTTCGATTATTATGCTTTTATACATACAAAAGAAGGAAAATATATGCAAAAATATTTTTTGATAATTTTATAATTAAATGATAAGTTTCGTATCGTTATTTAAACTTGAAATTTATTTAAACTATTATAAAAATGTATTTTAAAATAGCAAGAATAAAAGTTTTCCAGTTCTAATAAAATAAAAACCACTTTAAAACCGAATTATTAAAAGTAAAAAGCCATTCATTAAAAAAAAAAAAAAAAAAAAAGATAAAGGGTTTACAATCACTTTCAAAAACTGGCTTTTACCAAGCTCTTTAAAAAAAAAGAGAGAGAGAAAAAAAAAAGAAATTCTTTTGAAATTGCGATTTGAATCCAATATATACTAAAAGTATAAATCCTCATGAAATGTATCCCCACGTAACAATGCCCTTCCTCTTTGTAATACGCACCGCCACAATAAATAATACAGTTCCCTCTCTCCCACTCCGCCCTTTTGTATTCGAATGTTGGTATTTTTTTCTTTCTTTATTTCCTTCTCTTTTTTTTGCTCCTTTCTAAATAAAGTTTGCCCATTCAGTTTTAATGTCCTCGTACACATTTACACACATGCACACGATATTTCTCTCTCTCTCTCTCTCTCTCTCTCTCTCTTTCTCTCAGGGGGATACATTCTACGGGTATAACTTTCATCCCATACAGCGTGAGCTTGCAACTTTGTTCTCCGTGTGGTACCAACAATTTCCTTTCGGAGTACGCGCAGGCACTCTTTATTTTACTCCAAACACGTAATCCACGTTCCACCAAAAAAAAAAAAGAGATTGAGAGAGAAAGAGAGGGAGAACCAAAGAACGTGCAGGTTTCTAGCACGTGGTTGTAGCTATAATGGCACGCCCAAAGGATTGCCTCGTTTCGCCAGTAAGACGCGACCTTGGCCTCCATCCACCCTCCCACACATACACACACACACGAGCTTAGCTCGAGGAAGTAAACTCGATTTTTCGAGAAAGAAAGGGGTGAGGAGGAGGAAACGAGGACGAAGGAGACATTTTTCGAAAGTGAGAGAATGAACAGTAAGCTTTCTTTCCGAATTTTCTGGCGCATACAAAAACGCTAAGATACGAGCAGTCCCTATTTTTCAACATATCCAGACCGCCCTTACTCTATGTCATGAACGTATAAGGGACCTTGGCCGCATAAATCAACCACACGCGGTCTACAGCTTCCTTGTCAATAATTTTAAAAAACTTCTCTAATTTATTCTCTATACTTACTTTCTCTCTCTCTTTTTCTCTTTTACACTCTTCATGATAATTGTTAAAAGAAAATCACGTGATGAAGAGAGAAAAACGTCAAAAAGTTTAGTTTAGCTCGTCACTTTTAAAATTATACTTGAAAAATTTGTATTCACTCGACTGGATTAAGCACACATTACGTAACTAGCAAGTTTTCAAGTACGTAAGAAAATTTTTTTAAAATCATTTTTTTTTTCATCTTGTAAAAAGATTTTGCGGATACACATTTAAATTTTTTATCATTCGATGTTGTGGAAAAAGATTGCTAATTCTGTGCATGAATAATACAATCTCGCTTTTTTTTCCAAGTATACATAGAAATTTCTGTGATAAACCGATCGCGTTTCAACTTTTCCATTCCCGTAAAAAATCACATGAATATCTCGCGATATTATAGCTTAAAAGCATCTGTTTTTTAAATGCCCAGCATCTAAAGAAATAAGTCCCAAGTATATTCATCAGAACACCACATACGCAGACATACACATTATACATATAAGATCGTATAATTTAGTCAGTATATACGACAAGATTACGGATATGAATCGAGCGCGCACAGATGTCGAACACGAAAACTTGCTTTTCAAGCTCTAACAGCAGTAGCAGCAGCAGCAGTAGAGGCAGAAGCGCTCAACTTTCATCTCGAATAGGAGAGATACAATGAAGAAAAGAGAACGCAGCTATCGGTCCACGCCCCCCGATTTCCAAGCACCGAGAGCCAAAGGATAAGAGGCTGAATAAAACATTTAGTTTCCAGGCGGACTTAAAATATCTCTCTCTTGCTCTTGCTCTCTCTCTCTCTCTCTCTCTCTCTCTCTCTCTCTCTCTCTCTTGAAAGTCCTTGCGATTCCAGCCTTCCCTTATCCCCTGCCTTCCACTATTCCAATCTCTTCTCGTACACGCGACGAAGAAAGAGAGGAAACAGAAATGGGAAGAATGAGAGAGAGAAAGAGAGAAAGCACGCGCCATTGGAATGTTAACTTTATGGAAAGTTTCCTTAATCTTCGCTACTTACCGTCCGTGAGAATACGCGCTCTATACTTGCAGAAAAGAGCGAGCCAGTATCCCTCTCCCTCCACCTC
>JAPYZE010004296.1:0-11357 GCA_030522805.1 Leptomastidea abnormis
GAGGTAGATATATATATATATATATATATATATATATATATATATATATATATATATATTTCTTCTTCTTTGCGCGAACGAGCGAAAGCTCGCTAGCTGGCTGATTGGATTCCAAGAGCGCAGGCAAAGGGCCGAATAATAAGCGCGCGCGCGCCAAGTTGAACAGGCCCAGACTCTCGTTAGCACGCCCGGCACGCGCGCAACCTACCTATAGTGTGTATATATATATCCCCTGTGTGTAAAGTAAGGAAACTCAAGAAAGAGCTAGACCTACTCTCTTGGCTTTCTTTTTTTTTTTTGTTCAACTTCTAGCGCGACGCGCCTTAAGGCATCGTCGTCTTAGTCGTTGCAACGAGGCCAAAATTGACCGTGCTAAAGCAGCTGGTCTCGGTACTTTTGTCGGCTATTCTTTTTTCCTTTCTCTATAACTCTTGGGTTCCATTTCTTTTTTTTTTTTTTTTTTTTTTTTTTTTTTTTTTTTTTTTTTTTTTTTTTTTTTTTTTTTCTTTTTTTTTTTTTTTTTTTTTTTTTTTTTTTTTTCTCTTGAGACTAGAAAATGCGATTTTTTTGTGAATTTTTAAAGAAATTAGCTTGTGAAAACACTACTTACTTAGCTATATTACTATTTCGTAATCCTGCTGATAAGATTAGTTAATTTAGAATTTTTTTTATAATAACTTGTTGATTTAGATATAGAAAAAACTTAGATAGTAGATAATATTTATATATATAACTGATCTTGGATTATTATCAAAGAACATCTGAAATAAAGTATACAATCCTTACCGAAAAAAAAATCAATTGGTTCTTTTTTTTTACCTACTGGAGTTGGAAAAATTTATAATAAATGAATATTATTTTCTGATTAGTTGAGGAAAAAACAGAAGAATACCAACATAAAATTATTCAAAATTATTCAAAATTTTTTTAAAAAATCGTTTGAATTGACATACTTGTTATTGATAATGAATCGTCGATCATTTGAATATCATTTTTATTTTATTTACGTCATTTGTACTTATGACATATGAGTAAAATTGATTAAAAATTTGTCTTTGTTTAAAAAAAAAATACAAATATTTAAATGATCTACAATCTTGCAATTTAAATTTTTGATCTTTAAATTATTCTAATATTTTACCTCAATGTATTGACGTAAATGAGTAAAAATTAAATAAATTTTTTTTTTTTATTGTTATCTATCTGTTCATAACTTCAAGTATACAAGGCTATGTTCTATAACTTTTTAGAAATTTATCTACTGTAATCATTATTGTAATTAATGAATGTCAACTTAAGCATATTGAACATCTTAAACTTACATGATTCAATATTACAAATTGATAAATTAACTTAACAATTTAAATTAATTAGCAGCGAGTTTTTTTATGTTTTTTATATTATAAAAAAAAATATAACTTAATAGTATTACCTTAATTATGAGGCCTTATTTTTGTGATAAAAACAAGCATATTATGTGACATCGTATATAAAGATTAAATTATAATTATTTAAAGTAACTTATTTTAATTAAATAATTGCAATTATTTACATGTAAGCAATATTTGTAAGTTCTAGGCGAGAATAAGACCATAAAATATGTAACTAAAATATATCCCTTTTTTTTTTAATTAAGGATTGCCACTTATAAATAATTTTACTTAACAATATATAATTAATTTTAAATAATAAAATATAGTTATGCAGTCACTTTAGTTAACTTGAAAATAGTCTTAAATTTTTTTATTGACATTATTACGGATATCACACATCTGTACATAGAGATAACGGATATATAAAATATATAAGCGAGCAATTTGGAAGCCGAAGCCAGTTCATTGCGGAGTAATTTAAGTTTTTTAAAAAATTTTAAGTCTAGCAAAATTATGTTTTTGAAAACAATATATTCTTTCTTTTTGCTGATTTCAATTGGATACTTATTGGAAGTTGATTCAAAGAGTAAGTATGTGATTAATTTTATTTTTAAATTGATAAAGATATTTTTAAAATATTTGACTTACAAATCAGCTACATTCAAGATAGACATTAAAGCTTAACACATTTTAATGTTCGGTGTTATATATTTATTTTAAAAAAAAAATTACGTTAAATATAAAAATCTAATTTAATTATAATTTTAGGTAATATTGATAACGATGACCAACTCATTCAAGCAGCGAAAGGCGAAAGTGATCGTTACCTTCAATTAATTTCAAATAACCTAAAGTTTCTGAATGAAAAAAATTTTCTCTTAACACCAAAAGAAAAGGATGATGTTGCTAATTTTCAAAGTCAACTTCAACAGCTTTATCCAAAACGTGACAATGAATTATCAGTGACCCAAAGACTAGTTTTAGAAACTCAAATTCTAGAAATATTGGAAAAATACAATTCCTATACTTCTAGTTTAGTTAAAAAATATCCAAGGTCACAAGAACAATATGCCGCAGAGCAAGCTGCTCAATTAGCTGCTCAGAAGGCACTTCTGCAAAAGAAAGCTGCTGCAGAACAAGTTGCTCAGTTAGCTGCTCAGCAGGCACTTGCACAAAAAAGAGCTGCTGCAGAGCAAGCTGCTCAGCAGGAAATTTTACAAAAGAAAGCTGCTGCAGAGCAAGCTGCCAAGTTGCAAACAGCACGATTTAAAGCTTTTGAAGAAAGAATGGCACCAATTTTGAATGAATGCCAAAAAGCTAATCAAAGAGAAAGGGAATATTTGCGACTTATGAAGACAGAATTTGAATATTTGATGGCATCAAAAAAATTATGTCCACATTTAAGTCCACAATTAGACCTAGCTGTTCAGGCATTCTTACAACAGCAAAATGCTCAAAGAATAGCACAACAACAACAACAACAACAACAACAACAGCAGCAGCAGCAACAAGCTCAATATCAAGCTGCTCTACAGGCAGCTAAACGACAGCAACAGCAAGCAGCTCTTGCCCAAAGTCAACAAACTCAACAGCAAGCTAATCAGCAGAGATCTCCACCGCAATCACCTCAAGGACCGAAAAGGTGTAATAATAATAGAAAAAATTGTTAAAAATTATTAGATGGAAAATTATATTCGACTTAGTCACGTTAAAAAATTCTCCAAAGAATATTTATTTGACATTCTTAGAAAGAAATTTAATATTTTGTTAGTTTTTTTTCTATACATATCACTGAGTACATAATTATAGAAAATAAATAATTTAATAGATTGTTATAAGAATATATCATTTCAATATTGTGTTGTTAATGTATTTAGGAAATAAAATAAAATTGAATAAAAAAAATTTTTATCATTAATGAATTTTGTAGGAAAAATTAAAAAAAAGCCAAAGTGTCAAATTCTAATATATTAGATACACTGTTTCAATAAAAATTTCGATGCAAACATAGATATCGTTATTTAAATTTAAACAAAAAATTGCTACGGCAAAATGTTTGTTTTATGATAATTAACTGTAATATTTTACGTCAAAAGCTACTCTTTACATTCGATTTCATTAAATTTTTATTTCAATTTAATTAATTCTTATATTTTTAATATTGTTGATACTGTAAAAATTACTGCAAATAAGGCCACTCTCTTCTCTTCATTTTTTCAAGATTGCAAAAATCAGCTTCGGATAAATTTCCAAAAAATTTAACATCTAGAATAACATTGTTTGCTATAAACCACATAAAAAAATACTAAAATAATTATTTTTTAACGCCAGTCTAAATGTATTACCATGATGTTTTTCATAAACATCAACGAACAAAAAAATAAAAAAACAAGTAAAAAATAAATCAATAAATAAGCAGAGGATAGAGAAAGATAAATGATGAAGGAAGCGACAGTTATTCCGTGTATCAAAAATGACCCGCAGCAATTTTCCTGGCTACTGAATCCAGTACTGCATACAGAAGTGAACTGCGCGCGTATATAAGGCAAATAAGGACGCGCCGGAAATATCGAGCAGCCGTGCAGACTTCCAAGCGCCACAGGTATACATATATACATATACGTGTACATATGGGCCAATCGGTACTCCCAACGCTGCTCACTCCTTCGTCACCTCCTCTCTCCTTCAACCTTCACTTCTTCACGTTTCGCGTGAATCTCTCTTTTTCTCTTTTCTCAACACTACCTATACTCTTTCTTTTTTTCTTATATCCTATATCTCTTGCTGATTTCTCATGCCGGTGATTTTACATTTTTATTGCTTAACTTGGAAAAATCTCTATCTGTGACTCTATTTCGAATATAGCTAGACGCTATTTTCTGATGCGTTGGGTGATGACAAAAATTACTGTATTCAGATCGATTCTTAAAAAAAATAAGAAAAAGGTATTGAAATCACACTGATTTGGCACGCGCTTTATTTAAAGGTAAATAGAAACAAGAGGCTTGTTTTTTTTCCTCTCAATAAAATTGCATCTTATTTTTTTTTATTTAATATTGAAATAATTATATTTTTTCTTGTTTCAAATTCTTTGATTTGTCGACGACAAAAGATTATCCAAGTAAAACAAGCATGTCTTATCAATATAATAGCGATGAAGTACATCATTAGTGATAATTTTGTAAGTAGTTAAATTTTAACGATCATATCAAGTATTCACTTGAATACTGTTTTACCAAACACACGAAAGTATAATTTAATTTAAATTACAAATTAAAAAAAGTAAACTTTACTTATTTTTACATACTCTACAATGTAAGTAAAACGCCTGAGATATTTTTAGTAAAATTTTAAATTCGACAATAAGAAGTTTTATTTAAACAAGACTCT
Organism: Leptomastidea abnormis; assembly: GCA_030522805.1. Lineage (NCBI taxonomy): Eukaryota > Metazoa > Arthropoda > Insecta > Hymenoptera > Encyrtidae > Leptomastidea > Leptomastidea abnormis. Next base: position 4,764 of record JAPYZE010004296.1, read on the forward strand.
CGAGTTCAATTCGCCAGAATATAAGAGAACAAAAAAAATAAAAAATAAAATAAAAATAGAACAGAAAAGAATAAGAAGTGCGAGCAAATACATTTTTACAGTCAACAACTCAAGACTTCAGTATTTGAGAGTCCTCGCTTTTTTCCCTTCTCTTTTCCTATATACCATTGAAAAAGATAAGAAAGAAAAGTGGCTGCTGTGGTGATGCTCGCGTTGTCGCCAAAGTGCGGCCCATATACGTATATATCCCACAAAATCTACGCTGGCAAACAAAACGACGAGAGCGTCGATGGAATTTCAATCGAGCCCTCTCCTATATTTTCTCTTCTAACCCCCTTGTGCTTTCTCTCCCATATCTTCCAATATCGATCCACGCATTCAAGCACACATGCGATTTTTCCCCTTCCCCTCCTCCCTTGGAATCTAGAGCTGATCCCTTGGTTATACCTGCCTATATATTGAAGGTATAGTGTGTTCTATCGATAACGGTATATACTTTACCTTATCAGAATACGAGTACGGAATTAAGGTGGGCTCTTGTGCAAACGATATCTCGTGTATATACTTTGCTGGACACTCATGGCATTAACATACATTTACGTTTACATTCTCTTGTACGTATAATAATCGTTAAAAAAAAATTTTACTTTTTTAAAAAGATTTTAAATCAAAGCTTATTTAATAAAATTATTTTAAAAACGATTCATAAATAAGTACAAAATTTACTAAAATTAATAGTAAATAATTGTCAATTTAAGAATATAGCTTTTTTTTATCTAAGAATATGTGCAAAAATTATTCTTATTTGCTATGCAAGAAAAGAAACGCAACCGAGAGTAAAATTACGAAAAAAACATCTCAAGAGACTTACTTTCTTGCTGCTCTTGAGCAAGCGAGGAACAAAAAAAAACTTAAGATTTGTCTAAAGGAGCTTTGCTTATCATGTTGTGTACCTCAATTTGCGAGTGCCATGCACAAATGTCATCGAGGCAAATACGAGCTTTTTGGTAAAACTTGCATGCTGCTGGACTAGAAGTTGAGCTTTTCACGTTTTTCTTATCTCTATGGTGAATTGAAGATTTATGAGGATTCGTATACGTAAAACGTATAAGAAACCTTGGTCACTCCTTATTTAAAATACGAAGACATGTGAGAATAGCAAAAATCGATGCCAAGTATTTGACAGAAAGCTTTTTTAAAATACAATTTTTATTCGCGTAAAATGAATTTTTTTTTTTATTTTAAACTTTTTTGTACGTTTTACAAAAAACTTGAAATTTACTAGGTCTTACATAAACAAAGGAAAAATTTTTTTTACATCGATTTTTAAATGATAAATTTATGATACAACGTCATTTCCTGAAGGAGCTTACTGGAATATACTATAATACGTGGTTTTAGCTTTTTTCTCATTTCACTATAATTCGTACATAAGTAAACTGCATGAAAAAGTTATTGTAGTTGCCGCAAGTCCATGTGCCTTTTTTATACCGTTACAATAATAGCACGTTTTTGCATGTTTTAAATAAAAAATAAAAAATTGACACCTTTACCAACTTAAATACAAGTTTTTTTTATATATTTCAATAAATAAATCGTCTAAGTGGTTTTACGTAAACGTTTTGCATGACTTCATCTTAATTCTTAAAAAACTTTAATATATAAATATTATATTTAGAATTTTTACCAAACTTTTTATCTTAACTTCTGATTTTTTTTTTGTTCTTTATATCAACTTTTAAATATCTTTTCAAGTTATTAAAAAATTTTATGATGTAATTTATTCACTTATATATTGAGATAAGATAGATGTATAAATGTGTGTAAGAAAAGATTTTAAAGCTCATTACAAAATAATTAAAAATTTTTATTCTTTAAATCTAATACAATTATGGTTTCTAAGTTGATTTTTTCTTTCTTTTTTCTGATTTTAACCGGATATTTCTTAGAAGTTAAATCGAACGGTAAGCAAGCAATCAATTTTTAATGAATAATTAAAATATTTAGTTAATTAAAAGCTGTACTAAAAATGTATACAAAATTTATATAAGTATACAACTGAACGAGATAAAATATAATATAAATTTTTTATTTTAATATTTAACAATTTAGTTATATTAAAAAAAAAATAAATTAAATCAAATAATAAAATTTAATCAAATTATGATTTAAGATACTACTGATAAAAATAATCAACAACGGATTGATAATTTGAAACGCGAAAGTGATCACTACGTTCAATTAATATGGCAAAATCTAAAATTTATGAGTGAAAAAAATGTTCTATTAGTCCCTGAAGAAAAAAATTTACTGGCTAATTTTCAACGTCAACTTACACAGCTCCATGCAGAACGCAATAATCTACCAAAAGTTGACCAAAGAATTATTTTAGAAACTAAAATTGTTGAAAAATCGCAAGCTTACAGTAGTTATGTACTTCAATTAAAATACAAATATCCTAAATCACGTGAGCAGTACAGCCAACAGCAAGCTTCCAATGAAGTTGCTCAGCAGGCAATTGTACAAAAGAAAGCTGCTGCAGAATAACAAGCTGCTAAGCAACAATCGTCAAGACAGAAACAATTTCAAGAGCTAATGGCTCAGATGAACTCCGCTCAATTACAAGCTAATCAGCTAATATCAGGACATTTGCAACCTACACACCAGACAGTTGCGCAATGGAAAACACCTCAACGATTTGCCCAATCTACACAACAGCAACGAATCCAACAGCAAACTAATCAGCAGACATTTTCTCAACAGCAACAAGTTCGACAGCAAGCTGCTCTCCAGACATCAACTTTACAGCCATCACCACTAGGATCAAGAAAATATCATAAAAATAATCAAAATTAAAAAAAATTGTTAATTTTAGTAAACCTAAAAATACATTTGAATTTTTATCTAAATTTCTATTGTATTATTTCTTCCTTGTGATGAGAGATTAATTATAAAATATCACATTTATCGTGTCAATCGATAAATTTAACAATATTTTAAAATCGATAATAAACGTTCTAAATATCAAGCAATATTTAATACATAAAATTTTATCTAGCATCGTTATGTATTACAAACTGCTCGAACATAAATCAAGTCGTTAGCAAGTAATACCGCGCTATTAGGTTCAATAATTCTTCTCGTCTCATCGGCTCTATATATAGGAGATAAATTTATGCAGCCTTGCTTCTCATCGTTACACGAAATGTGCACCTTGAAGCCTACCTCTATTCATTCGCTCGACAGAATACAAAGTACATGTATATATGTGTATATAGTATAGGCAAACCGACAACGTTACCCACCGGTGCTTTTTCATCTGCCTTGGGCACCAGGCCAGCCCCTATACACGTTTGCGTGTACGGCTTTTGCAAGAGCGCTGTTTTGTCTTGAACATAAGATCTGGGAACAAAAGCCCTTATGCATCTTCTCCTATATGCGTTTGCTGTGTATTTAGCGTTGTACCTTTATTGTGCTTAAAGCTAAGATGCTGACTTATAGTGTTTGTTAATGAATTATTCCTTTTAGCATTGTTTGACTGAAATATTTTTTTGAAGACTGAACATAAAAAAATTTGAGCTAGTTCAATACTTTCAGAATATTGATTTTTTTTATTATGGAATTTTTTAAAACTGTTTATTTTTTAGAATATTATTCCAATATCATGTTGATGACTTTAACTTTTTTTTATTATATTAATCATTAAAAATTTTTATTAGATTTGAAAAGAAAAATTTTAAGGTTACAAAACCTTAAAGAAAAAATATAATATTGAAACATATATCTGTATCTTTAGTTTGCTATAAAATAATTTAGATTTTACTAATACTGATTTGCGTATGAAAAAGTTTTTGAAAGTTCGCCTGAATAAAGAGGTTCGATTTCTTTTTATTGATAGCGGGAATATAACAAACTAAATATTTTATTCCTATCAAATCTAATTAGATTTAGTTATTACATGTGGTATAAAATTTATAAATGTAAATTACTTGACTTTGGAAAAAGCAAGATAATATTATAATTTTATTTCAAATTTTTATTTTAAAATATTACGGGTGTTAATGTCGTGAAGCGAGTAAAGATAAATTAAAATTTTTATACCGTCATCAACCTTTCAATAATTACAATTATGATAATCTAGAATGCTTATGACTATTAGAAAATTTTAAACTACATTCATTACAAATTCTTTATAATATATTTCTAATTGATAATCAATTACAAATTAAATATTATCATAAAATAACTCTATTCTCACAATAAACTTATAAAATAAAACTTTTATTTTATAGTGATTAATTTTCTAAAAGAGGATAAAAAATATTATCTAGTCAAATTTTAGAAAATTAAGCACAGTTTTAATAAAAAATTTTAATAAAAAATTTCTTGAAAATGATAGATATTTTATTCAAGCTCAAATAAAATTTCTCTTTCAATTGGATCAATTTTGCATTTTTTAATGATAACGTTGGTATAATATTACCAGGTGTCAGAAAAATTCCTAAAGCTGACATAGAATTTTAAAAAAGTTTGTCAAAATGTTATATAGAAACAGTAGGTATATCTTGTATACATAGGGCAGCCTAATATTATTACTGTTTTGGAAATCGACACCGAAATTATTTCATTAATTTTTATATATTAACTTGTATACACACGCATATACGCTTCTATACGCTCTCGTGCACGGTCATACTGCAATTCCGTAAAATCTTTCTCTCTCTTATTTTTTTTTTTTTTACGAAATTTACAATCAAAATTTAATTTCACAGTTTACAAAAATTATTTTTGCGTTCAAAATTTGCTTTTAAAACTTAGTTTGCTTTCCAAATTATATTAATTTGATATTTTTTTTAATATAATTTTAACTTAAAATTACAATTTTTTCCAAGAAAATTATAATTTCTAATAAAAAAGAATATTAAATTTCACATTGATGTAATGATACATAAAGATAACAGAGATATGTAAATGTATATAAACGAGCAATTTAGAAGTAAAAGTCATTTTATTTGAGAAATAATATAGAAATGTCATAGTTATAATTTGATAAAATTTTGTTTTCAAAAATGATTTTTTCTCTCTTCTTTTTAATTTTAATTGGATACTTCTTGGAAATAAAATCATTAAGTAAGTATTTATTTTGACTTTTAAGAATGAAATATTAAATTTTATTTATTTAATTAAACTTAATGCTTATTGATAACTTAAGATCTAAGAATAGCAGGCAATCGTCAAAAATGAATTCACGACTTTTGAATTACAAAACCTATGCTTTTTTGGTTGAATCACATTGGATAATATAAAATTTAAAATTATTACAAAATGATATGATTTAATTAATAAGAAATATCAAAAGAGAATATAAAGTTCAAATATTTCAATCTTACAATAAACATTACAATAAATATCATGCTTTAAAAAAAAATTTAATCAGAATATGTTTTCGGTTGTTGTATTTAACAAGAAAGGATAGCAAAATAATAAAATCATCACTTAAATAATTAATTAAATTTTATATAATTTTAGATACTGACATACCGCAACAAAATGGTTCCTTTGAGACTGTTACTGTTAGCATTAACCCACAAAGACTTCAACATTTAAATTCTGAAATTCATCAAGGCTTGAATTTCATAAAAAAAAGCATTGAATACCTGGATAGCAAAGGTCATGTTTCGTCTACTCAAGAAGCGATTGACCGAAATAATTTTTCTGCTCAAATTAAATCTTTGTCTGATCAAAGTAAAGATCCAAAATTATCAGAGTCAGATAAAATTGCTGTAACCGCTAAGATTCTTGTCATTGTGCGACAATATCGTTCATATGTATACAATTTAGAATCTAGCTATCGCAAACCAAAATTTACTGCTTATCTGGAAAATGTAAGGCAGCAACAGGCACAACAGCAAACTGCTCAGCAAAAATCTACATCACAGCAACATACCCAACCGCAAATAATTATTCAACAAAATTCTCAACAACCATCTACATCACAACAACAACAACAACCACAACAACAAGTTCAACCACCACCTGGTAAAAAGACCTTAACAGAACATGAAAGACAAGCATCTTTTTATCCTTTTCAAGCATCTCAGCAATTACAAAACATCCAACAACAACAATCTCTTCGGCAGTTACAAACTCAACATGCTTTTCAACAGGAACAAGCACAACAGCAAGTTTTTCAACAGGCATATGCACAATGGCAATCATTTCAAGGACCTAAAAATTGCAATGGACGTAATACATACGGAAAACGATGTTAAATTTATTCAACGTAATAAATGCATTTGATATTATAAAAATTTATGTTCAATAAATCTGGAAAAAATCTGTTATTCTGTTTATTTAAAAAAAAAAAGTTATTAATTATAATGATACTATCAATTATAATGATCAATTAAATAAACTAAGAAAATATAAATTTTTTTACTAAGCAAACTCTATTTATATTAAATTTAAATAAAAAGCGCCAAACTAAACTTTTTTACTTTATCAGTAAAACCTTATCGATCTGTTTATCATAATCTCTTATCTTTTCAAACTTCTAATTAAATTAAATTTACACTAATTTTAAAAATGAACAAA
>JAPYZE010004297.1:0-10949 GCA_030522805.1 Leptomastidea abnormis
TATATATATATATATATATATACATATACGGGGTGAAGCCCGACCGAGTAACCATAGCTAGCTGATGTATATGTATATATACTGTGTGCAACCACTGGGTTTTCTACGGGTCTCAGATGAAATAGGTCAGTATATAGTACACTAGCTTTTTTCGATTAAATTTTTTTTTTCTTTTTATTTATACAGTTTCATGGTTATTAATGTGTTTTAATAATGTGTTTTAAACATTTTTGTACATTATCAAATGTTTAACGATTTTATAATCGATAATTTAGTTTTAATGAGTTGTGAAATAATTTATTTCAGATTTACTTTTAAAATTAAATTATTACTTGTACGGTTATGTATTAATAATTGAAGTACTACTTTAATTTTAATCGATTGTATTAAAGATAGATTAGTCTATATACAATTAAAATTAATAATAAATAATTCAAAGTTAAGTTTTTATTATTTATTTCATTTACTTTCAAACAATTTTACATTTTTTAATTTTTTATGACATTACTAATAATGTTATTAAATAATGATATTAAAAATTCTTACTAGTAAAGATTAAATTAATACATTTGCTTATCTAATACAATTGGATAGATGGACATTTCTAACACAGCAATATCAATAATCAATAATGAAATAAATCTTACACATACCATTAAATTATAATTGAATAAGCAAATCAATACTCCTATGTTAACATAACCATCGATTCAAATAATATAACTTTCTCCATCACATGCATAAAATAAAAAAAAAAAACATTTTCAAAACTATAGATATACCAACAAAATGTGGTTAAAAGTGGTTAAATCACATATATTTCTTCTCCCTCATATAACAACTTTCCAATTAGCAATTTAATTTTCTTAAAAGTAAATTTTCTTAGGTCATTGTGGTCACCAAATTTCTGAATATATATGTACATAGAAAATTTACGGTTTGACTGGTTAATTTACTAATTTAAACCACTTTATCTTCTACAAAACTTATTGACTATACTCTAAACTTTCTTAATGACAGAACAACTGTTTTAATGGAAATTGAACAGTTATATATAGGTATATGAAAACTACTTTCAAAAAGTTAAAAGTCTCAGGAACTCAAAAAAAAGAATCGTCTTAAATTTAAATACTTAATTTACATCCAAATTTAATTAATACTTGTATAAAAATCATACATATTTAAGTTTTTTGATTAACCAATAACATCAAAACATTAAATAATTTCTAATCTATACATCTATCAATAACTTAACACATGAACAAAAACAACAATAAATAACGTTAACATATGCAAATTAGTTTAAGAGGAAACAAACGAGTGTCATGTATCCCATAAAATAAAATAAAGCCATCTAGTCAAAGTCCGTAAACATCCATACACACATATACACACAAACAATAGGTTTAATTATTCAGTGCTATAAAATATAATTAGCTAATAAGCTTACGGAATACAGCTTTTGTGTCTACTTCGTTCACTCGTATATATATAGATGTAAACAATGAATGGACTATTCTCTATAGTTTAACAAAATATGACAGTGTAAATCTTTTCGGGCGAAAATGACACGATTGTATCTATACTTGTATTCTATACGTATAGATAAATAGAAGTAGATAAAATAAAGTGTTAGTGTATAGATAACATAAACAAGTTGCTTATCAAATTGTTCATAAGCTTAAATCAGCTTCGATCATTCACAGCTTTTATTCAAGCAAAAGCTTGATTAGCATTATTTAAGCTCTACCACTTGCAGTACATGATATAAAGAAATATAATAGTCTTATCAAGATATAGTATTACCTTACCACATCAATTGAATAATCTTAAAGCTTTTTTTTGAGATTATTTTAGTGACGTTCTCTTTTTCTTTTTTTTCTACCCCCATTTGCCTATATATCATTTGTCTCTATAGTGACAAAGACAACGAGTAACGACTTTAACGAAGCCTGCGAGGTGCAATGTATGTTATATATGTGTATCTACAAACGATAGTCAACGAGTTGTTGTATGTATATATATTTATGCAGTCTCAAACAAACTAGTGTCTATAACGTATGTATGTCTTTATGTCTTATATGTAGGTATTATGTACTTTGTAGTAAGATGTACCTATATAGAGGATGTATAATAAGGTTTAGTCTTTTAGGTGAGTGTTTTACCATATATACAAGAGTAAGTGTATTTGTATGTGTATGGGTATATAAGAGAGTGATGTTTGGAGAGGATGCCGTGCAATTTATATCATGATAGTTTGATAGTCAAGTAAAATTGAGTAAGCGAATTATGAGACTCTCTTGAGTAGTAAAGGGTGAAAAAAGAACGAGAAAGAGAGAGAGAAATTGCAGATGCGTTGTTAATTATGATTTTTGATATTCATAAAATATTTTGAAAATTATGTTATAATCGCAGTTAATCGTTGTATGAATCGTTTGGTATTTTCACGCTTTTAACTTGCTGAATTCAACAGATCTATGTATACAAACATATACGATTTCATACAGAATAGTTTCGGGTAACCCAGTACCTCTGACAAACGTAGAACCACATGGAGATTACTGTAAGCTTAGAGATGCTACTGATGATGATGAGAGAAGTGCTGTTGTATATACAATTTTTTCTTTTTTTAATTTGTTGTTGTTGTTGTTGTTGTTATGACTGATGTAAATTTATGATAATTGGTAATAATAATTCTAAGATATTTCAGAAGAAAATTGGATTACTTGAGCTTTTATGATAATTGATGTTAGAGAAGGAAGAAATCTAAAGCTTACGTTGGAGATGACACGTCAAGGAGAGAAGCTTTGTATAATACAAAAGGTCAGCTTGAGATTTGGCATACATATGTGAGTACCCTAAGAATTTATATGTGTGGTTGTTGTGAATACCACATTTGGTTGTCTATTATGGTAAAGGAACAAGAGAGATATATAGATAGATAGATAGATGTAGGATGAGCTTTACGATGCTAATTTATGATTCTCATTGTTGATTCGGATAGGCTAAGAAGAAGGAGGATTGAGGAGTGGATGTGGTGGTGTTGTGAATACGAGATCTGTGGGATTGGGGAAATTGAGTGTAGGTATTGTGGATTCTTGGTATGTGGTTTTGGAAAAAAAAATGTTGAAATATTGTGAGGGAGGAAAGATGAGCTTTATTGGATATAGTGCTTGTTTTTGTTGGTGATCGTTAAATTTATTGTTCTGAGTTTTCTTTTTAGTATTTTGAAATATGTAAATTTGATATGTAAAATAGGTAGTTTTAATTATTATTTGATTTAATATAAAATAAGCGTTGTTGTAAACAATAATAATTATTTAATGTGAAATTTACTAAAATCAATATAAAACATCGTATGAATAATTGACTTCATTTTAAGTTAAATAAACATAAAAACTAAATCAAAAGCTTGACAAGTAAAAATGAAAAAAAGCAATCAAGAAAAAATATGTAAATGTTATTGCAAAAGCTATATACTATTTTTGTTGTTGTTGTTGTTGACTCCATATTTTATTTTTAGCGTTGAAAAACACAAATTTATATCACCATACTGTTTAAAAAACATAGAAATGGTGTATGTATACAAGAGAGGAGTGATATACATACAAGACGTGTTAAGATTTAAATTTACAGGATACGTGTACTGGGTATATATTCATAGTGTGTGTATATGTATGTGTGTGTATGTTCTTGTTATGTCAACGTGAAATCCAGGTCTTATAAACGCAAGCACAAATATTTACTAATACTGATAGAAATTGAGTTTCGTTGGAAAATAATCAAGTTTTATATATAAAACTTCAATTTCCTACTGTTTGATCGTATCAAGTTCAATTTATTTATTTTTTTTTTTTTAATAATGTGTCAAGATTATATAAACAATTGTTTTTTTTTTACACATTTATTTAATAAAATTAAGATGAAACTCGAGCTTATTACTCGCTGAAATCTCGAGTAAAACAAAGCTGAAATAGCTACTAATGCATTATCAATGTTACAGAGCTTGCAGTAGTAAATGCTCAAGCTCGCCAAAAAGCAACCTCTGTAATATCGTTGTGTATTTCAAGAACCGAGCCATGGCAAAAAGTATAATTCTCGTATATAAATTTGTGGTAATTTTAGCTAGACTATTAGCGCAGTTTAAGCAAAATTTATTTTCACGAAGCTTGAATTTTTTTTTGCTACCAAAAATTATATGTTTATTATGATACATGGCAATTAAATGTGCTTTTGATAAATTTTGATGAGAAACTGTTTGAATAATTAAAATAAGACATTTTTATTATGTAAATCATTATAAAAAGGCTTTGTTTTTTTTAATGAAAAAGTTTTTATACTTTTATTTTTTTAAGAATTTTAGCCTAGGTTGTTGATTCAAAGATGTTGAGAATAATTAATGTAGCCTAATAAAAATGGATTACTTTAAGTGCTTTTTTATGTCTTTAAATAAAAATATAAATTGTTCATACCTATAAATATACAAAAAAAAATTGATAAAAATATTTATTTTTTCAAAACAAGTAATTATTTAAAAAATATTAAAAATAACAATGATTAATCATTAGATAAATGAAAACTCATAAACATCATCAACATAGATATGTATATACAAGTTTCACAAAGTTGTTAAGACTAGCCAACCAAGTTAACTATCGTAATAATCTCTTAATTGAATACTACGCGACTATCTCTCTGTTCCATTTAGTCTAATTTGTTATATGTATATATATACGTACACATATATGTATGTTTGCTTGTCCGTAGACAAGACTGATCTTATTTATGTAAATATATGTATGTCCGTAAATTGTAACTTAAATGTTAATGTATATACGTATATACGTATGTACAAGTTCGTTATGGCTGCTATACACTTGAATTTATGTCTTATTTTTATGGGCAAAAAAAAGTAAGGATGAATAAAAATAATTGTAAGTTATATTTGCTCTTCGAAAGATCCTTTAGGTCATTTTATGATTGATGCTGAAGTATAAAGTTTACGAGGGGTAAATGCTTGTTGGTAAATTAGCACTATATAGCGATTTCAAGTAGAATTTCAAAATCAGCAGTAAAGTTTTCTCAAGCATTTTAAGGGATATGTACCTATCTAGTCAGACATTATTCAACGATATTTTTTTTTTTTTATTTTCTTTTCCGGTGATATATTTATTTTTCCTTTGGAAAATATGAGGTCGTTCGAAGTGGAAAAGTCTACGGAAAAATGTGCTTTTCAAATAGAAAATAATCTGACGCGTAAGAGACTGTTTTCAAACTACTACTGCTGCAAGCTTTTTTATCCTGTCAAACTTTAACAGCTGACCGAGCTAAATTTAATTAGACTAACTTTTTATTTATTTTTTTTAATTTTACATTACATTTCGTAATTGACTTGTTATACTGCGAATTTACTCTTTCAACTTTATACTTGTAACTAATTAATGTACTCATAGACTCATACTATCAGTTACACAAGAAATATTTTTTATAAAGTTTAATTTAACAAAAATTTGTTGGAAACTTTTCAAAAAGTCATCAGTTTTTTCTTTTAAATCATACCATAAAAATTTATTATAAATTTCCTATATCATCAGATCCCTTTACATCAGCAGATATATATCTACCTTCATCACACATCTTTCTTTACAACATCCCTCCCCTTAGAGAATATAATATTAAGAGCATATCCCCTGCAAGCTGAGCAAGCACAAAAAAAAGCTCACAAGATTACTTCCACAACATGAAAAAAAAAAAAAAATTCTCGTCACGCATTCGGTGTCACTAAAAATTTTTTTTTCATTTTTTATTTACAACCAACCCAACTTTGATACTCCTAGCTGTCACATTCAATTTTTTTTTTTTACATCACACCCAGCAGAAGTAGCAAGTTTGTCAAAAAAAAATTTTTAGCTTCGGTGAAAAGGAAAACCGGAAATAAGCTTAGTTGAAAAAAAAGAAGATAAAATCATTCCAACCTTTATCTAAGTGTTGATACCAAAACGAAAGTAAGGAAGGAAAAAAAAAGGAAATGTATATATACACACAGTTTCGAGACGAATTTCAAAGTTTGCACGCTATTGAGAAAAAAATCTTGGGTAAAGGTGTGTAAGACTAGCAGTGAAAGAAACTTCGACGTAGTATGAGATCATACTGAGAGAGATATATAAGTTTACTGAGTCAAAGAGACGGCTAGGCTGCTGATATTATTTACTTTCGTCATATCATCTTCTTTTTAACTTTTAACGTAACGAGGTTTATCATTGCAAGCTTTGCTTCAACATCATATACTTTTTTTTTTGGTTTTTATTGACTTTGAAAGTTTTGCTGGTAAATTATTTTTCAACTGATTAATTTTTCGTCTTGTTTTTCGTTACAGATTTCATAGCATAAAAGTGTTGTCTGTATAGATATCAGTTATTGATAGTTACTTGAAAACTTAAAATTAAGATCCTTTCTTCTTAGAAAAAAAAAAAACAAACTGAAATATTTTTGTATTTCCATTACCCAAATTATTCATAAAAATTACTCTAATTTCATATTCATCAATAATTTCTCTTTTCTATATTTCACACTCTTTTCCATTTGTCTCCACTACAGTTCTCCTATGTATACACACACACGCACGCATTGTTCTCCAACAAGCATTTGTGTATACGAGACTATAGCGTAAAATCGGGAGAAAACGAGTTTATGAATGCCGCGTATATGTATATGTGTATATACTCTCTTTACTCTATTTCTCTTGCTGACGAATGACCGGTCACGAGAGAATGAATTATTCGAGGGTCGACGAACGCGTATTTCGTATACAGATTCAGCTTTGACATTTTTTTTTTTTGCTTTCTTTTCTCTCTTGTTCCGGTATCGTGAAAGCTTTTTTTATGTATTCAATGCTATGTGGATGAGATTTTTCTTTTCTTTTTTTTTTTTTTATAAAAAAGGACGTGAAGATAAAATGTAATAAGCTTTTATTTAGCTTGATCATTGGTTTTTTACTGTTAGATTTACATTATCGGAGCTTATATTTCGTAAGATGAATAATGCAAAGCGTCAAAAGTAAGAAAATTGTTATTGCTATATTATGTGGTTGTTGGAAGAGATTATAATAATTTATTTGTTCTGTGACAAATGAAATTTGAATATTTTTATGTGTGACTTTGGATGGAAATTTTGAAATGAAGTAGGTAAATTTGAAATTCTTATATATTTATATAGCTGGATAAAAAAATGAATGATTTGATATATTTTATATTTTGGATAAAACACGTCAATGCACTTAAAACTGATTGTATCTTTCATTAATTTAAAAATCACAAAATTATATGAATTGTAGAATAAATGGAGAATTCTTCTTCCATTCTTTTTTTCTTTTCAATCTTATTTTTCATTTGACTCTTACGGATGAATGAATAAAAATTTAAAGGTAAAAAGAGAATCGTACAAAAGTAATACAACGGTCTATTGCTTCAAAGCGCATAGAATTTTCAACTTAAATCTCATCTCACTTCACTTTTCGCCGCTTTTTCCAATTTTCTTTTTTTTTTATTTTTTCACATATAGCCTTACGCTTACTTCATTTCAGATTTTATTGATTCTTTTCAACTTTTTTGAGTCTTAAATCGTACCTTTAACGCCATTGAGTTTATAAAGCTAATTTAATGTTTTTATCTAAACATCTTTTAAAATAATATATTTGCAAAACTCTTTTTTTTCAATAATGGATATTTGACAGAAATATTGACAATATCACTCTTGGAGATATTATTCACATTATTTTCAGATTAGGTATATTATCACAAGGATATCATAAACATTCCACATATTTCGAATGCAGATCATTTTCAAAATTTATCTATTTCATATATTTCTCAAATCAATTCAATTGTCAACATTATATGGGGACAAACAATAAAATTTATTTATCAACAAACAAAATAACAGTTTATTTGTTAAGAAGATATTTTTATTTTTATTTACTATATTACGTTGTCGTAGGACATCAATCAAAATTTGTGAAAGTTAATTTTAAATATAAATCTTATGATGGATTGTATACTTTGAGTAAATTAGTGAAATATATGCACTGATTGATGGATTATCATGATAATAATAAGTAAAAGAAATACTTGCGAAAAAAAAAAATAATTCATATAAACTCATAAATAAAAAATTATGTATCTCAGTTTTATATCTTAATATTTATTATTTTATTTTGTTTATAAGACATTATTAAATTTATTAATGTTTAGCTTTATACTTCTTTGCGCTATACAAAAAAAAAATAATAAAGTTACATTTTACAAAACATTAAAACTTATCTCTTAAAATTACAAAAAATAATATAAAGTTTTCCCTTTGAAATAAATTACAAGACCAATAAAACTTATTTCTACAATTGACACATATAAACAAGCCATTCTTCTCTTTTCAACCTAACAAACTTAACTCATCCCCCTGCATTTCCTTTGATATATTTTTCAAAAAAAGACATCCGCATTCAAAGAGAATTTCTACAAAATAAAAAAGAAGCTCAAGATAAAAATAAAGTGAGACATCTTGATAACAAGTATATATTGTATACTATACACACACACCTTCAACATAAGCCTAATCACAGAGTACTTCCGACAACCGCAAGCATCGTATAGGTATATATCTACCCAATAAATTTAGCCTTCTCATCGTCATCGTCGTCGTCGTCGTTGCCTTACCCCCCCACGGAAATTCTAGGATATAGCCACGTGGAAATCGATATATCTGCGGGGCGTCGACATAGCTATATATAGAGATAGAGAGAAGATGTGGGAGGAGATATTAAAAAGAGAGAGAGAGAGAGAGAGCACAGGATATATAGGATGAACCAGAGGTCCAATCGCCGCAATTCCCTTCACGCGAGAACGCGTATCATAACGAGG
This sequence comes from Leptomastidea abnormis, assembly GCA_030522805.1. Classification (NCBI taxonomy): domain Eukaryota; kingdom Metazoa; phylum Arthropoda; class Insecta; order Hymenoptera; family Encyrtidae; genus Leptomastidea; species Leptomastidea abnormis. The sequence goes on from JAPYZE010004297.1 coordinate 8,916, forward strand.
CCAGATTATGTCTGTAAACATGTTCTCTACCCATTTACTATATACTAGTAGTAGTAGTAGTGATAACGACGATAAGGATGAGGATGATACTGGACTCTCTCTCCCTGTTCAGTATGTACTGAAGCACTGAGGGATATGAGCAAACTCAACGCGGTCGTTGGCTTTCTGTCTTACTTGGGATGTTATAGTGTTGATAGGAGGTAGCAGTTATAACTAAAACTTCTTGTGTATTATGATTTTATCAAAATTACGAAATTTTAGATAATTTAAATGAAATAAGAATTAAGTTTTTATTTAAAAAAAAATTTTATTTTTTTTTTTTGTAAAAATGATAATGTTTTTAAGAATGATTTAAAGTGATAATTACTGGTAGTCGATCATTAATTTATTTTAAATATAACAACTAAATAAGTCAAATAATTAAATAATATCAAAGTAGGATGATAAATTCTTCTTTAGATAGGTGCAAGTTGTCGGGTCTGTAGAAAAGTCTTGTACCACAATGCTGATTGCCTTAGTGTTCTAGTTCTATTTACATCATTAAAATCAACTTGTACTAAGCCAAATTTATGTCTGAAATTAAAATAAATATTTATAAAATAAATTAAAGACAATGTACTATATATTTTTTTTTTTTTAAATAATTTTATATAAACATACGTGTATCCATTTCTCCATTCGTAATTGTCCATTAAACTCCAAACTGTATAACCTTTAACATTACATCCATCATTTATTGCTGAATGTAAAACTTTTAAATGATCGTACAGGTATTTAATTCTCTTAGTATCATTAATAACATCATCATCAGTTACACCATTTTCTGTGATGTAAATTAGAGGGTTATCGTATTTATCTTTTATTCTTTTTAATAGATCACCTAATCCTTCTGGATAAACCTATAAAAATAAAATAATTCTGTTAAATATCTTTTAAATTTAGAAAATTTTATCGTTATCATTTTATTTAAAGTTTAAAAAAAAATATATATATATTTTGACGTACCCTCAACCACCTGCTTGGGGTTTTAGGCCAGCTGGGATCAAATGTATGTTTTAATCCTTCATCATCTGGCCAATTGACTATTGACGATTTTGGCAATGGTTCGACAAGAGTCGATGTATAATAGTTTAGTCCCAAAAAATCAGCAGAACCTCTTTAATAAATAGAATATTTATAAATTTATCAAAATAATTATAAATCATTTGGAATAAAATTATAAAAAATATTTAGAAGGTAAAATAAAAAATTATAAATATGACTATTGAAGTATCAAAGACCTGAAAATAAAATTTAAAACTATTAATATTACTTACTTAATCCTTTTGATCCATTGTCTTGTAAAACTTGGCAGTCTAGTTTTAAGCCCTTGAGCCCTACTTCTTTCTGCTACTTGATCTTTCATGATTTTTGGATAATCACCAGTTTTGGAATAAATTGGATTCATTATCCAACCGCATTTAAAATCAAAAGCAGTATCCGCTGATTTTTTATCATTTTTATTAGTGCTATACGGTGTACTGCATTGCGTAACCATACCAATTTTTCCATGATACGTGGATCGATAAAATTTATCGTATAATTCATAGGCAAGAGCATGAGCTTTTAACATATTATGTACACATTCGTAATCTCCGGTACCATTTAATTTTTTAGCTGAAACAAAAAGAGAGATAATGAATTTTTATAAATGTATAAAGTTTGGTGAAATTAGAAATGAAAAAGTTTTTTTTATTGACCAAATTACCTGGAGGATAAAGAGTTTGAACATATGCCATTTGACAGAATACTTCGGGTTCATTAACAGTTACGAAAAATTTTGTTCGATTTGCAAAATTTTCGTAAACAATTCTAGTATAATTAGCGAACCAGTATGGCATCGAGCTGTTCAACCATCCCCCGTAATCTTCTAAAATTTGCGGATGATCCCAGTGATATATCGTTACGAAAGGTGTTATATTTCTTTTATCTAATTCATCAAATAAGGTTTTATAATAATTTAGACCATCTTTGCTCACGTAACTTAAATCACCT
>JAPYZE010004298.1:0-10949 GCA_030522805.1 Leptomastidea abnormis
TATATATATATATAGGTGTGAGTAATAGTGAGAGAAAGAGAGATGGAGAGTTGTTGTTGGCTTGGGTCTCTCTCTCACTCTCACACTCTCTTCGTCGACAACGTTCAATTTTCTGCTGGAGTGCTGCTGACGCGGCCGAAAAGCCCTGCCAAGAGAAGTGAAGGAAAAGAAGGAAAAACGATGCCCTGGATGAAGGAACGTTAAAGAAGAGCAAGTGAATTGCATACTTATTTATATGATTTTGTGTTATTCTCGAGAGATGTATTTTTTTTTATATAGAATTGTGTTTTTATAAGAAGTGATAGTTTTATGATGTTACGATTTAATTATGGTGAGGTTTATTATAAAAAATAAATGCAAAACATTTTTAAGTTAATTAGGTCAGGTATAATAGTCGATTCATGAACTTTAATTTAAGTTTCAAATAGTTTTGCAATTAATTGTCTGATGAAAAAACGGAGTATGTGTATTTACAAATTTAATAATTAGTATGTCAATAATTTTTTATGTATTATATTGAAAGATGAAGAATATTTTTGAATATTGAAATTGATCACAAAGTTTTATTTTATTTATTATTAAACTTGATGCAATAATATTTTATCTTTTTATTCGTCTTTTTAATTTTCAAAAAATTTATTACATTTAATTGAATACATTTGAATCAATCACTTTTTAGCTGATGAATATATGCATTATTATATTTTTGGTTTTACTTGACCAATTCGATTAGTAAAAATTTGATTGGTTCTTACGATAATAATAAATCAATTAAATTAATAAAAATATTCAATTTAAAATATTAAAAATATGGTTTGAAATTTTGAAATTGAATCTTTTCATAATAATTTACGAATGAAATTAATCCAGACTTCATTTAATCAATTATTAGTATTTTATCGTTCAATTTAATTAAAAATATAAAAAAAGACATAAAAAACTAATTTCTACTCCAAAAAGATTTAAACCTTTCAAAAACTTTCTTGACAATCCTTTATGAAAATGCAAAGTAAATCACAGTTTTAAACTACAAACAGAATAAAAAAAAATAAACGTAAGCTACATGAATTCAGTTTCAAAATAATCCAGCAATCCCAAAATCCCTCAAAATCTGATATATCCTAACAACAAACTTGAAATCCTGAGAAGAGCATCCATGTCTCCGTCAGTTACAGACGCGCGCGTCTTCTCGCCTCGTCTCCCACGCTTCACCATGAATCCCTCGAGAAATAGAGAGAGAGAAAGAGAGACAAGCTCGGCATGCACGCAATTTCGAATTGGCACAGTAGTAGTAGTAGTAGTAGTGGAGCGCACATGTAGCAGTCTCGCTAATCGATTCCAAGAACGCGTTTTGCCTTAAGGCAAGCCTACATATACACGCACATGTAGATTGTAATAGTAGTAGTAGAAGTAGAAGGAGAGTAACACACGCGCCGTCAATCCAACGACGACGTAATTCGCACCCCCCCCCCCTCCTCATCATTCCTCCCTACCACCCTTCCTTCCGGAAGTTTCGGCGCGAAGAAGAAGAAGAAGCGGCAGCAGCAGCTCGCTGCAGTTAAGGAAGGATATAGGTAAGTAGGTAGGTGGTAGTAAGCAGGGATAAGAGCAGCCCATATCACTCTTGGTGCTCTGTAAATTCCAAGCGCGTGCACACGCGTTAGCTTTTGATGGATGCGCCGAGCGAACGAGCGAGCGAGCGAACGTCTTCGGGTGGATGGGGGGAGAGGGGGGATTGTGAAAATGAACGGGAGAAGGTGCTACAGCTTTGAGTTGAAGGAGAGACACGAAGCTAAAATACCTATATATATATTATAGTCTTGCTGGAGATTCAGGCTAACTGATCTATATATGGGATTTCTAAGTATCTATGCATGTGTGTGTGTGTGTGGGTGCTCCCGATTGTTAGATGCGTTTGCTTGAAATTTTAATGGGCATTCGATGTTGCTGCTGCTTCTGATCGCTTAGGGACTTTGGATGGGTATGTTAAATAGGAATTGTGGAATCGAATTGCCTTGGAGGATTACTTGGTGTTATTTATACATATATTATTCAATGGGTTATTGATATTTTTTTATGTGGATATTGAAGAATATTAAGGTTCTTTTTTTTTTCTTTCAAATTTTATTATTATGAGAGGGTAAGAAAAAAGTAAGTATCGAGATAATATCAAGTATCGGCAGTTTTTAATGTGCTGAAATAAATACTTCCTTAGTATGTTTTAGAAGTTTGATATATACTTATTTTTCCTTTTCTTTTTTTTCTCTTTTTTTTTAAGAGGGCCTTAAAACTTTTGTACTGGGATCGATAGGTTTAAAGTAAGTTGCTTTTTATCTTCCAAGCTATGGATACGTCTTGAGTTTTAAACTTCTCTATTTTTTTTCTTCTTCTTCTTTGTGCTTAAAAGTGTTAAACTAAAATAAGTCTTATAAAGTGAAAAGTAACGATTATGACTGTCCATTAAATTGCGTTTCATAATTCTACAAAAAAAAGTATAAATTTTCATCTTCTCAACATTTTGACTAGATACTTCGTACATGGTATTTTATTTAAATTGCCATCTGATTACACACACACACACATTTTACTCGTAATTAAAACATATCATTCATACAATCATTTATTACGAAAATAAACTCGACAGTTAAACAAGTCTAATATCAAAATATCAAACGTAAAATGATGCATTGCATAGCACAAGATAACCAAACAAAACGAATTCTCACTTTGACAAAAATAATAAAAAGAACAAAAAATCTCAAATACTCATTTATCTTTAAAAATATTTTCTGAAATTCCATTAGCAACACGTCATATCTGTCTCTTTCTCACTCACTAGCAATTCTTTACGAAGCTAAAACGAGCGTACGCGCGTTCCTCGCATAACAATAAAAGCGAAAAGATTCATTCATCCTTAAGTGATAATGCATGCGCTTGCTTGCAAATGTATTTCACATACATATATATAATTTATAAAACCCACAACATTACCACCCAATTTCGTCGCTCTCAACAATACATCCCCCCCCCCCCTCGAAAATTTCTCTCCCCTTTCCTTTAATTCACGCTGCCGCGTATATATCTCCATCGAACGCATCTATATCAGTCAGTCTAAATCACCAGCGTCATTGCAAGAGCAAATACACACTTACAAAAAATATAGAAGAGCTTGGGCCTCTTCAAACATTTGTTATAACTCTCTTTGTCTCTCGAACAGAGCATCTTGCAGCTATACTCCCCGATATCCTCGCGTGGCCCGGCCCGAAAAAAAAAAAGAATTCGAAGGGGTAAGGTGAATGTAGTAAGGGTAGGTGGGTGGGTGAGCTGCTGGCTTTGGAGCATGCGTGTTGGAGGATCGCCTGCTCCTTCTCTATCTCTCTCTCATTCTCTCTTCGTATGTAGGGCGAGAGAGGCTCCGGCAGGTAGGGATTTGCATAGGACAATATCTCGACTGATTTATCCCTCGCAGCCTGGTTGGTTCCCTTTCCTCCCTCCCCCCTTCCCTCTCTTTGCTAGAGGTAGAAGGAGATTTGGTAGCTGGGCTGGCTGACGAGGAGGTAGAGGAGGAGCAGGAGGAAAGACGTAGTCGAAGGATTTATTTCCCCGGCGCTTTACGCGCCTTGGAAAAATAAGACGAAACTACCGTAGAGTATAGTAGGATGCATATACATATACACATACATACGTATCTATACCCGCTATACCATACGAGAAAGCCCATCTCTACTCGTGAATGTGTATACAGAGAGAAGCCGCGAGAATAAGACCCCCTTCCTCATCTTAGCTGAGAAGCCGTTTTATGGCTTACTCTCCATTCTCTTCTAAGTTTTCTTCTACTCTCTACTTCTTTTTTTCTTTAACCCTCCCCCTACATCCACTCCTCCCCCCCCCCCACTTCTCTCATTTTCTTTTTTCATTTTCTATACCTACTTTCGGATTTTTCACTACTTTTAAATTTGACTTTTCTTGAATTTTTTCGTTGAATAGTTTCTAGACTTTTTTAATTTGCTTTTTATTTTTTTTTATCTACTCAGAGCTCTATTCATGGTTAATTTTTTAAAAATCTTGTATTTTTTTTTTTTTTGGTCTTATCGTTCCATCTTCTTATCCTCTTACGCTATTTACGTTTTTTTCTTTTCGTATTACGAGATTTCGCTTCTTTTTTATATTTTACTACTTTCTTTCTTTTTTTTTATATTTTTTTCCATTCTAGATTCTTTCGTTTACTTTTCTTTTTTCCTCTTTTACAAGGTATTTTTTGGTCAACTATTTTACTTTCTTTTATTTTTATTCTTGACCACTTTATTTCCTTCTTTTATAATAAAATTTATAAAAGAATTTTGGTACCATTTGTCTTATTCAATCAACTATTGATAATAAAATTTTTTTTTTTTTTTTGCTCATCCAAAAAGAAATCATAAATTGAACTTACGATATTGGGAAATAAAATATGGAATATAAAATAATATATTGGATATCATTTTGAAATATCTCGTCTAGACAACATGTGAAAAATAATTTACTCGCCACACATTGTACGACCTCATTTGCGTCTGATCATATTCATCTGTTACTACTGCATCGTATACTACCTTGTCGCTATGTTTGGAAGGTATTTATAGTTGAAATATGAATATTCATACATTTCTATAAAATTAACATGTTTTCAAAATAACTTCTATCTGGAAAATTAAATTTGACGTTTTATAGTACTGTCATTAATAGTAAAAAATGTCTTACAATTAATGTAATTGATAATTTGATGTAATTACACAGGTCAAAAAGTCAACGTTGGTTAATAAAACAAGCTCTTGGGAATAACCCATTAAATCAATAAATGAAAAATTAGAACAGCTTTTCAAATTGACGTACGACATTATTACTGTATATTAATTTTACAATAACAAGCTATAGCCATTAGCAACAACAAAATATTATTACTAAAACTGTTTATAATTTTGGCTGTGTTATTAATTTTGAAATTAACATTAATAATTAATTAATCAGCGTAGCATACGTTGACTTTTGATTAAATTCATAAATAAGAGCGATCGAAACTTAACCTACTTTTCCCCGGTCAATCAAGTCCCCCCCCCCCCCAAAAAAAAAGTAAAATCCCCTAAAAATAAATAAGTCATTTGTACAAGCCAACATTATATTCCTTAATACACTATACAAATTTCCAGCGTGCATCAGCAAGAAAAAAAAAGAAAATCCGATCTCACATGTAATATTTCGTTTCTAACATCCCAGTTTCTCTTCATTCCAAAACCACATACTCCACTAACAGTTCTCCTTTTTCATTTCGTCGTCCGACTTTGCGGCGGTTGAAAAGGCCAGTCACACGACAAGTCTGAAAAACCACCTTTACTACCAGGCCAAAGTGTGTGTGCGCGTGTATGTGCCTGTGTCTCTTTTTCGACTTTCCACCCGAACGAGTCAACTCGCCTTGGGGCAAGACGTTTCTTCTTTGCAACGTCATCCTTTTTCTCTCAACGCTCTCTCTCTCTCTCTCTCTCTCTCTCTCCCCATTTCTCCTACATTTGCTCGACTTTCTTTTCGTTTATGACTTTTGCCGTTTAGTTTATCGGCCAAGCGTAGATTTACAGCAGGCCTTTCGTAAAGCTCGGCTCTATTTGCTTTCCCACCAACCTCTCTCTCCTTTTAGATTTTGCAGTGTGGCAAGCCGAGCGTGACTGCATATACGTAATGTCTCACGTACATGAGAAATGAGGAGGCTCTAGGGGGGGGGGAAAGAGGAGTAGTAAAGGGGAGAATGTGGAGTCCCTTTTCCGAGATGCGATACATCGTTGACGCGAGCACCCGCGTATGTATACGAGGTAGGAGAGGAGAATAAAAGACGAGCGTAGAAGTCTTTGGTCTTCCGCGGAGCTGAGCATCGGTCTTGCTTTCAGGCTACTTTTTTTCGATGTATACGACTTTGCTGATGTATTTGTGTGTCGCGCGGATATGGGAAGATTGAACCTATTCGCGAATGTATATATGGTATGTGAGGAATAGGAAATATATGTGTATGCGTTTTTTTTTTGGATATTTTATGTACTCTCTTGTGGGGGTACGACTGTTATTTGGGAAAAAAAAGGTGAATCGTAAAAGTATAGTGGAATTTTTTTCATTTTGACAGTGTCATCTTTTTAACTTTTGATTGATTGACGATCGATCATTGTTTTTTATATATTTTTTATTTATTTTTTTAACACAAATTTTTATGAAAAAATTTCAATTTGTTTTAGTATGTTTATTTATATATTTTGTGTATTTTCAATTTCAAGATTTATATATTCCAAACGTTCAGTTTATTTAACATACATTCGAAGATTCTTTTTTTGATTAAAAATATCAATTTAAAATTTCTGATTAATATTGAAATTCAAATGGTTATTTTTTTCCAGGAAATTCCGATTCAAATTTTATTTTTATTTCATATTAATTAAAAAAGCAATATTAATCATTAATAAAGAAATATAATCTGGAAAGCTAGTTATAGGTCAGGAAATAAGGAAATACAAGAGTAGTAAAACATAAACGAAAGGTCAAGTCGTATCAGGTCAAGTATGTATGTTTTAAACTTAATAGAAACAATGCAATGTCATAAGTCTATAAGAAGAAAGAGTGGGAGGGAGAGACAAGAGAGACACAGCACTTACCGTTGAGCACGTTGATATACACACTGGCCGACTCAGCTGTCGAGGGCGTGCAGGTGTAATTACCCGAGTCCGAAGGCAGAGCACGGGATATCAGTAGATGCGACGTCCTCGTCTGCTTTTCCGTTGTCACGCTAATACCACCTCGCGAACTGTAATTTATCACCTGATCGCCTTTATACCTGAAAATTGAAAAGTAAAACGGGCTCGTTGATGTTAATTATTCGTGGAATGGCGATTTTTGTTTTTCCTGGCTAAAATTAATTAAATTTTATGTCGAATTATCTCAACATTTGTTGGATGTTGAAGGAAAACCAATTTTTAGTGGTGATATAGAAATAGCTTTTGAGAAGTGTTCATTACAAGATTAAGTTGACTGATTTGGTTTGATTATTGGTACAAACTGTTTTATCATATCGATTGTTAAACTTTAGAATATGTATACTTCATCTAGAAATGAATTTTACATGAATTCTATATTTAAAAATTACCAGCTATTCAATCGTCCAAAGAATAAAATCAATTTTGACGAAGTAACATTAAATACTATAATTAGATTATGGATTGAAATTGATGTAAAAATTTGAAAAATTTTAAATTTAATATTTCGCGAATCGTCAGAGATAAAATCGTTCATCGTTTTAAAAAATCATATAACAATCCATCAATTTTGATAAAAATAATATTGAAACTTACCAGAAAATGAAGTTAGGCGGTTCGGGAGTCTGCAATACGTTGCAGGTAAGGTTGATATCGCTGCCACTTCTAATAAAACGTTCCGGACTGCCAACGATTTTTGCCTTCGACACTGTTAAAAAAAATGATAAATTTTTTTTTTATTAAGAATTTACAACTAAGCATTTTATAGGGTAAAGTAATAAAAAAATGAAAGTTTCAGTTTTTCAGTTGACATGCGAGTGAAAAAAGAATGTTTTTTTAAGTACTACTGTTGCTTGGCTCATTTGAATTGCTGTTACTAGTGGATGGTTGTGTTAAAATTATTGCGCTCGCTCATGCCAAAATGATGAAAAAATGTGAACATTAAAGACTCGTTTGGTCTAAATAAAGTTATTTTTTTTTTCTTGTTATAATTAAACTTATTTTATAATCCAATTCAAACTTATTTAGTTTTAATTGAACTCTAACGAAAAATAATTATAAAACTATATAAATTAATTGTATCAAAAGTTAAAGTAGAAGACGTCGTTGTGTGTATATGTATACTTAGTAAACTGAAAAATGATTTAGTTTAAAGGTGGACGCGATTGTTGGGTAACTGTAATTATCCGATGTCAGATCCTCAGCTGCAATCACTTGCAGAACTGCAATCTAGTTTAATACAGGTTAACCCTCGAAGAGACAGAGTCCAAAGTTATTTTACCCTCTCGCGCAATTACAAAAGTCAAGAAGTTGCCTTGCTTGCTTTGCTCTCTTTGCCTCGACAAAGCCGCAGTCATAGTAAAAGAGATATATACTATATTTATACTTCAAACGAGTGGGAGAAGTAATAAGCTGCTACGGAAACTTTTCCGATACAAATTAATTGCCACCTTCATTTTTTTATCCAAAAGGAAAAGTGTATACAAAGTGCGCTAAGAAAACTTCCAAGATAATCATCAGTCAACTTGTACATTTTTCAAGTCTGATATAATACGTGACGAAATATATATAGCCAAGCAGCAATAGTACGAATAAGATGCTCGAGTAAAAGGGAGAGTGTATAATATAATATTATGTACTTACCGACTACACTGAGCTGAAAGGCGAGGCTCATCTTGGGTTCGGTCGACACTTGGCATTCGTAGGTACCACTGTCGCGTTCCTGGGGCGAGCTGATCTTCAAAGTCCACTCGTCCGTACCGTCACTGTGAAGCGATTGGAAACGTTGGTCGTTCGTGTAGGTGAGTATGCCAACGGTTAGTATGTGCAGATCGCGTTTCCTTATCCACGACACCTGCGGGCATCAAAAAGTATTAGGCATATATATGTGTGTGTATATAGACAGCAAGTTGAAAAGGGGGAAAGGGAGAGAAGCTTTGTTGGAAACAAACTTTTTAGAGAAAGAGAGAGAGAAACAAGAGAAGCCCAGACTTTGGGGCATATAGAAAGCGGACGTGGTAATACGCACACATATACGCTTGTGTTGCAAAACTTATATTCGAGTGTGCTTTTTGCAGTTTCTCTCTCTTCTGTTTTTTTTATTCTTTTATTTTTATCGGTTTGGCTTCGAACTGACGGCTGATATGCTTGACTGTAAATGTCGGTAAAAACTCGAAAGATAGCGTATATAAACTTTGTTATTCTTTCAGCGGTTATGCTTGAACGGATATACATATATACTATTTTTTTTTTATCTTTGTTTTTATGTTTCGTTTTTTTTTTTCTTATCCTGGATCCACAACGTTATTTTTATATGATACATTTTCAACTTTTTAAAGTCGATGCTTTAACTTTTTTTTTTCATTGTGGTTAATGTTATTTTTCATAGTCGTTTTAAAAATTATTGTAAGATCATACGTTATTATTATTATTATTTTTCCATTTAATTTTAATGAATTTTGTTGTAAAATAGTTGTGCGGACTTTTATATTTCTGACAAAGATTTATTTTTGCAATTTAGTTCTGTATGTTTACGAAATATGGGTATACTTAAACAGAGGTATATTTTACTTTTTACAGATGCTGGAAAACATATTCAAGGGTTTTCTCCTTCGTATCTTAATGTTTTCTTTAAGAAAATGTAAAGTTTGCTGAAAATTTATATTTAAAAAAAGAAAAAAAAGAAATTTAAATAAAAGTCCTTTAGCTTTTATTTTTATCTTTTTGTCTGATATTTTATAATTTACACTTCTTTTTATCTTCTAAATATGCTCTGATAATCTAAGACCACCAAGCTATGAGTAATTTAATTTTATGGTTGCAAAATTTTAAACAAATAATAAATAAAAAAAAATACATACACGTATTTATGTAAATATAAATTACATAATTTTTAAATTTTTTTTTTTTTTTTTTTAAACAAATATATACATCCATAATTTGTAATTTTAAATTTCCTCAATTTATATACATAAAAAAGTTTTGAAATTCATTAAATTTTTTTTAACGCAAATTTCCGATTACATAAAATTCTCACGTGAAAGCCAGGGAAGGGCTCTGACCTCATTATAAATTTTATACATATTTTTTTATCATAGAAAAGTCTTCATTTTATCTAAAAAAAAAGAAGGTATTAAAAACTTATTAAAAAATAATGACTGACTCTCGACAAAGCTTAGAGGCTTTAAAAAGTATTAAAAGAATACTACTACTACCACTACTACAACAAGTTTTCCATCATGAAATTCCAAAGCTATACATATATACATATATAGACAGACATTAAATTTTATTAATTAAAATTAAGGCTAACCTTTATCTCAACTTCCATCATAGTAGGTATAATAATATATCTCTAAGCGCTTTCGAGAATCTGATATCATTATCGCTCATGATTATTAATTACTCGTTGTTTCGAGAAGGCCTCCAACCAAAGTTTCGTTTATAATTAATTAAACAAGTTTTATTATTCTCCTACTTGCCTTATTCTCTCTCACTTGCTCTCTTGTAAACTCTGAGTGTTTGTGTTTACAATTCATAAGTGCCGCTATATAGAGACAAAATGTTTTGGAATTATATATAGTTGCACGAGGCTTCTTATATAACGTACGAGCTTACTCGTATAACTATTATGGCAAACTTTTCATCTCTTTGATATTTGATATTATTAAGGAGAATTATGTTTTTCCTTGTTTTAACAAATTTGAGAAAACGTTTAACTACTCATAGTAATTTTATGAGAAAACAATTAAACATATCTTAAGCAAGTATTAAGATATCAGAAAATTACAACAATCTCTTGAAATGAAACAGATTTTCGTGATACCTTATTCGTTCATTTTTTTACATCTGGACCAGGAAAACGCTACTATCTCAGCTGGTCATTTAGTACATATTGCAGTCGAATAGAAAGAAACATTTCGAAATTCCAAAAAATATGCAGAAATCCAGGTGTCAGAATAAGCTCTAGGATCGTATAGTGCTTACGCTTATCTCTCGCGTTACCAGAGAAAAAAAAGTAAACGTTGACAAAAAAAAAAAGATAAAAATAAACGCCGGACATAGTCGAACAAAAGCCGAAGATCAACGGATGCAATTTCGAGAGAGAGAGAGAGAGAGAGAGAGAGAGAGAGAGAGAGAGAGAGAGAGAGAGAGAGAGAGAGAGAGAGAGAGAGGGAGCGAGAG